>MU159041.1:252431-265819 GCA_015888305.1 Antheraea pernyi | reverse complement strand
AAATGGACTTAATACATTCAGATGACTTTATTAATCATTTTATCTATCAATTTAATTTATGTCCGGAAAACTTTGAAAAACTGAATTTAGTAAAAGACCGGCATAATCTAAATATTAGAAACTGTAATAAACTGGTGGTCCCATGTTTCAGACTTAGCAAAACCAGTAATAGTTTTTTAGGTAATAGTGTTAGGTTCTACAATAAAGTCCCAAAGCATGTTACCGATTTGCCGGACTGTGAATTTAAGCGCCACGTCAAACGGGTTTTAGTTTCAAAAGGATATTATAGAGTGGATCCGTATGTGAACGATAGTGATGTCTGGAATTGACTCCTCTCTGTGCATCCACTAAAAGCATTGTATAATGTATTGGAAATATATGTTTAAAAAATGTACCCGATCGAGTTTCTTGCCGGTTCTTCTCGATGACTGGGTTGTTTTCCGAACCGGTAGTAGTCTTTGACATTCATAAGTGCCTTATTAGGGCCTAAACTGAATAAAGTATTTTTGATTTGATTGTTTTTTTACATAAGGTTCCACGTGGGCGAAGTCGCGAGCACAGCTAGTGTTATATAAAAGCCAGCTATATCCGAAGCTCAGCACGCATTATTCTTTACTGAGATTTTATGAGTAAACGAATTTCGATTAACAATTATAGTACGCTATCAATTTTTAAATGATATATGAAAAAGTGTTGAGAAAAAATTATTTTTTGAGTTTAAAAAAAAATATTTTTGGCCTAATCCCAACTAATATAAAAAATTCGAACGTCGACCAATCATTGCATACTTGTTGTGGTGTATAGAAGAAGCTATAGGATACGTTTTGTTCACAACTAAATTGAGCCGTCACAGGACGCCTGGCAGATGTGAAACATCGAAATTGTCTTGTATAAGTTATATGCCTAAAAGAACAGATTACGACAGGAATCAGCTATGGCATAATGTAAAGATAAAGCATTACAAATGTGTTCCATAAAATTAATGTATGTTTATTTATTTTATTACATAAATATTAATTTTTATTAAATACAAAGCACAAAAATTCAACTAGGCGTATGCGCAGTGTGTTTGGCGGCATTTATCAAAGGGTGCTAGATCGTCGGCACGTGCCGTGTAACACTAGTAGAACGAGTGGCGGACAAAATAATTTGAATCTTATGTGTATACAGATACGGTTGCAAATGTTTTTGAGTATTTCGTTAATAGCGCAAAGTTCGTGTTTTACGTCGCCACTTGTCGCCACGCCAACAATCCGGTTTCCCTGCGCCTATAGATGTTTTACATCAAAAAGTATAGTTTCCGAACCAAACCTACATCCAAACCGCGAGCTGAATCGATTAATTGAGAAATTATATTTTCTTTCGGTATATAAAATTTCACAATATATAATTAGTTAATACAATAATGATAATTAATACATTTTTGAATCTAAGTCAGATGTATAATAGAGTAGAACCTCGATAAGTTAAAATCCAAGGGAAAGATAATATTAAGTTATAGAGTTTTTAATTTATCAAAGGTTTAACGTTACCCTCGCACTTTCGCCGACATTCTTCCAGGCCGAGTCATGCCGTTTCTCGAAGTTTTCTAACCAGCCATTGCTAACTCTTAAATTATAGATTTTTGGCAAATCGGCGAACTCTTGAGCTTTTTCTTTCACTATGGGTCTGTAAAACTGATGTTTTGGTTGGGACACTGTTTGAACCGCGTAAATAAACATTGCTCCATTGTTTAACTTCTTTTTTAATTATAAGTAATAATGTACTTTCGTGTATTCCAAACTGAGCCTTATCGACTTTCCTTTATGATCCACTTTTCACCGCTTTTATCGCTTTTAATTTATCACTGTATGTTAGAGTTGTTAATTTTCGTTTTGAACTCTATTTACTTAGCTAACTTTTATAACATTTCGAAGGTGGTAGAACCACGCTGTAGCTATTACTAGTTTCAGCATAAATGGGTCGGCTCGACCGGGGTAGTACCACCCTCTCACAGAACACCGACGTGAAGTAACAGTGCTTGTATTGTTGCGCTGACTGACTGAACGAAACGCAACAATGCAAGCACTGTCACTTTACATCGGTTTTCTGTATGAGGGTGGTACCACGACACCGAACGAGCTGACCCGTTCATGCTGAAACCAGTAATAGCTTCGGCGTGGCTCTATCATCTAAATAAATCACATATAAGAATTCGTGACACATACATATGTACCGGTCTGTGAATAGATTGATTCTGAAATGAATGAATTCAAACGTGTATGTATCTGACATCTAATATTTAATCTAATATCTAATTTCACATCAAGTGACATTGTGCTTAAACGATAAAACCAATAGAGGATGATACCACTTTACTTTTTCTTTTAAATACTAATGATATCAAAACGTTGGTAAAGTGGTAGAAGATTGCTAAAAAATTTAACAAAACGCCATCGAAAGCTCAAGGGGTGGCTGGCAAGTAGAAACCCATAACTTAAACACGTTACGGAAACGTGTTTATGAGATATACATGTTATAAATGTACAAGAAGATCTTGTCTATTTGAGATAAAAGCGATTTAGTTATGCCGTCAATCTTATCAATTTCCTTGACAGTCCCCGGATTAATGTTTCCATTAATAATCGTCTTGCCCAACTTATCCTACCTCAGTACAATTATTTTGTAAAATAAAACAAAACGTAATTTAAAAATGGGTCGATTTGATTGGCGGATCGCTTTTGACAGCAATCTCGTTTTGTCCATCCGCCTTGTAGGGTGCTTGTCTCAACAGCACGTATTATAATAACTTGGTAATGAAATAAAACGTAATTTCAAAATGGGACAATTTGATTGGCGGATCGAGTTTGACAGCCATATTGTTTTCTCCATCCGCTTGTCTCCTTTGCTTATATTAAAAGCACATATAAAAATAAATGAGGTAATGAAACAAAACGTAATTTTATAATCGGCCGATTTGATTGGCGGATCGCTTATGACAGCCATCTTGGTTTCTCCATCCACCTGTGTCTTTTGTTTAAGAGCAAATATTAAAATAGAGTTTTTGGCGGGATCTTGGTCTGTCATGTAGTCTGTAGTGTAGTGGATTTTATTTTTTATTCATAATCTTGTGTTACTTGACTCTATATTATGTAAAATTGGTGGTGTTTTATGTAATATAGTTTGTTTATTGGGCATAAGTTAATTAAATAGAAAATAATACCACGGACCATCAATTCTGAGATGTCACAAAAACACCATGGAAAGTTCTAACAAGATGGCCACCATCCCATCTTGTTAGTTCATTGAAATTATATCAAGAAACTAAATTAAAAAAATTAAATTAAAAATCTGTTTATTAAAAAAATGTTGTACATTATACAAATATTTATACAGTGGCAACCAAACTAGGCAGAACCTGTATCTTGGTAGTCAGAAAACGATTATACAGCGTGTTTTACAAGAAGCACATTAGCGGGCCATACTTGTACATATTCAGACTTACAAGCTAAAATTTGTTATTAATATGATTTGACAAATAAGTCTATATGCAATCACAAATAAACATACATACATACAACATTTACATACACATTTTACACACACTCTATACACATTTTATACACATATTCTATACCTCAATATATTCAACTCACTTGAGAATGGCAGTAAAAGTCTACTAGAAGACTGGTTGCCAAAAATAGAATGCAAGAAGAACTGTAATACTATTAACTACTCGACAATGGGAGTAATAATCTAAAAGAGTGGATGCCAAAAATAAAATAAAAAAAAATTGTTAAGGAAACAAAATGTAGCTTCAAAATGGACGGATTCGATTAATATGTAGCATACTATGCTACAGATTAGACCAACTCTTTACAATCACAATAAATCGCTGCCTCCTATGTCCGCCGGCTATTTTACCGCCCCCCGCGCGGCAATCGATCGAACGAGCGGCGTCCACGCACCCTCACCCGTCTACTCGCGGAGATACCTTACTGGAAGTTACACGTATCGCGCGCTCTAAATGTTGTCATCTTAACTTACGTTATACACACTGTAATTTCTGTTAATAGTTTTATAAAGATTGAAACCTTAATTGTTGGCACGTTATTATTTTAATGTGGGTTGTGTACACCACGCGGCCCACAAATAGATACTGTATGACAGCCATCTTGTTTTCTTCATTCACCTGTCCTCTTTGCTTATCTCCAGAGCACTAGGACTACATGCAGTTTTAGGCTCATTAAAACCAGTAACAATATTTTAGGTAATAACGTTACGTTTTCTAACAAAGTCCTAAAACACATTACGGATTTGCCTGCTAGTGAGTTCAAGCACCATGTCAAGCGGGTTTTAATGTCTAAAGGCTAATTATTGGGTGGAAACTTATAAGTGAAACTTCTTATAAGAGGGCTTTGAAATTTTGATCCGTAACCTTTTTGTGTGACGAAAAATGGCGGGGTAAACACTGTGTCTGATAGAATGTTTAAAACACCGGTTCTCGTCCGATCACCGAAGTTAAGCAAAATTAGACACGGTCACTACTTGGACGGGTGACCGCCTGGGAGTTTACATTATAATGTTTCCCTGTAATACAAAAGTTTCACTTCTAACATGTCTTTCCGACACACATTTTTCTTTTTTATACTTTCACTACCTACATACTTTTATTTATCTCTACAATACTGCAGATTAGCTGAAGTGAAATTTGGCATTAAGCACAACAATATAAAAACTAAAAATTGTATTAATGTATTCCTTCTTTTTTATATATAAATGGTCTTGGATTTCAGAGATGCAGGCCTCGTCAAGCCAAGGCAGACCTTATCAGGGTTACCCATATGTTAACCCTCACGTGGTCGACGCGCCCTCTATCGACGCAACCACTGCAGCTAGGTGGGCCAACCTTCCTAGACGGAAGGTGACGATTCCCACCACGCCTGGACAGTCATCGTCTGTTGTATACGTGGACATACCTGGAGATGTACAGCCGACCAGAGATCAGGCATGTTTTCTAATGTTTCTAATGTTTTTAGATAATAGTCTTGGTAAAAAAAACTTAATTTATAAAGGGAATCATTCTCGTTTGTATTCTCAGACCCCCGTGTGATTCAAAAGTTGGATTTCATAAAAAACTGGCATGATTGAAGTATTAGAAACTGCATCAAACTGGTCATCCCGTGTTTCAGACTTAGTAAAACCAGTTTTTTTTGGTAATATTGTTGTTAGGTTTAACAACAAAGTCCCAAAGCATATTACCGATTTACCGGACTGTAAGGTTAAGCGCCATGTCAAATTGATTTTGGTGTCAAAAGGCTATTATAGAGTGGATCAATATGTGAACGATGGTGAGATTTGGAATTGACTCCTGTCCGTGCATCCACTAAAAACGATTGTAAGGTGTAATGTATTGTAAATATATATATATATATATATGTTAAAAACAAAATCCGATCGAATTTTTCGCTGGTTCTTCTCGATGACTATGATATTTGTGATTTTGTTGGTTTTTCGTTTTGACTTTCATAAGCGCCTTATTAAGGCCTAAATTAAATAAAGTAAATTTGATTTCATTTGAATAAAAAAAATAATTGAGGAGTTTTTTGGCGGGTTCTTGGAATTTCACGCAGTGGTTATTATATTTTATTCATAATCTTGTATATTATCACAATATCACACTACTTCGAAGCTATCGTCACTTCAAAACATATCCATATAGTCGTTCAAAATCAAGTAAAGTTTTGATCAAACGTATAATGTAACAATTAACGTTATTTCCAGAATCAAGAACAAAGCTCTTCAAGTCATGTAGCTCTACCAGCTAAGGTCGATACAGACGACACGCCTGTTGTCTACATCGATATGCCAGAGGAAGCTAGTGGCAGTGAAGTCGTCGAGTCCAGAGAGAATCAGACGGAAGAGACTACTTATGTGGAGGTAGGAATGAAGGCTTATTTGATAGAGTGTCCTAAACGATTTTTTTTATTGAAGTACGACAAAGTGACTGCCTAATGGTAAGCACAGAGTACAATCCAAAAACAACAGCGACCACTGAAATACAATCCATCTCTCACCTGTCGCCGCTGTCATGTCGGCCTACGTATGTCTCTTCACGTTACGCTTGAAGGACTCTCTCTATATTATAGGAAAGAGGGAATACACTAGCCGGCGAACAGGCTGTCTGTGTCAGAGACACATGGGATAAAATATCTAAAGACGGGTCGAGCGTCATGCGTTTCTATTTTATATTTTCAAGAATTAAAGATTCATTTGGTTCTTTATTTGTACTTATCTAAAAGCAATATTGGACAAAGACATGGATTAGATATAATTATTATACTCGTATATATACAGCTTCAAAAAATTGTGCTTTGATATCGTATAATCTGTCTGACACTATGAACCTCATGTGAGTTCATGCTCTTTTCGTCCCACTCCCCACTTCCCCGCGCATACCTAAGGCGCGGTAAAAGCGTTTGCAGTCTGAGTTCTGTAAGGGACCATTTTTCTTTTTTTAGTTAGTTAGTCTTAACCAAAATAGTTAGACTCTATATACATGTACGTTTTAGTGTGAGATATATGAAGTTAAACTTATCAGTCTTACTAAAGTATACAAATATGGTTAATTTAGCTCAAATACTTAGTTTAAGTTCGATTTGCATCGCATCCAAGATAACAAACAGTCCAAGCCGAGGTTTGGCCACTATGACACCCTTGAGCCTGTTGTCATTCAGCTGAGTGCTTCAAGCGCTCGCTCTAAAATCTCGGTAAAACCGTGAAGGCCTTTTTTTTAACATGGGGAATTCCCTACGGATTCCCAACCTAGCCGGGCACCTGAGGGTGGGGTATGTCCGACTTGCACGGACTAAAACCCCATGGTGTCTTCAATCACCCATAGGCTGGGGAGCAGGAGCTGCCGAATTGGCACTACGTCTAATCCCCAGCAGGTGTCGGCCCCTTTCCAGGGGCCTTGTCGCGGTCGAGGGGTCAGAATCGTAGACCCCTCAGGAGAAGGAGAGAGTTACCCTCCACGACGATCGTGGGAGGCGCATCGGCACAATGCGCCTCAACCACACGGGCCTGCGCAGAAGTTCTGCCAGAGCGACGGACGTGCCCGCGTCCGCCGCCCGCAGGCCCTTTTTAAGGCGGCCTCAGGTCATCGCTGACTCTGCACCGCCGTGATCGTCGACCGCGGGACCCGCTGGCTGGTCTGCTCCCTCTCTCTCTCCGCCGCCTCCTTTGCGAGCATAACCGCCTCGCAATATGAGGCGACGGAGCTCCACCCGCTCTCGCTCTCGACCATCTTACGGATGACAGCCGAGAGCGAGAGCAAGCCGTGAAGGCCTGTCAAGCCAACAGTGTTCAGTCAGCGCGAAAAAAGTTGCAGTTAGACTATAGCAACACAACTGATTTATTGACGTACCTATCGGCGCCTACCCACGTTAGCGCGTCATTCAGTCACGCCTCTCTCCCTACTACTCGACCTGTTTCGGTATAAAAGGAGCGGAGCGACCTCCATTAAGGCGGTCTTGGCTCTGGGCTTTATTTGGACGATCATTGTAAGGTGGTGGTAGAGCCACGCTGCAACTATTACTGGTTTCAGCATGAATGGGTCGGCTCGTCCGGGGTAGTAACACCCTCTCATAGAAAACCGACTTGAAGTAACAGTGCTTGCATTGTTGCGTTTCGTTCGGTCAGTGAGAGCGCCGGAGGCCCACCTCCCCTCCCCTCTCCTGTCTGCCCTCCCTCTCCCTCCCCTAACCCTTCCCCCTAAAGGGTGGCAACGCACTTGCGACTCCTCTGGTGTTGTTAGTGTCCATGGACGGTGGTGATCACTTAACATCAAGTAACCCACCTGTTCGTTTGCCACCTATGATATAAAAAAAAAGGTGACGTAGTGGAGTAGGAAAATATAATTTGGCTCTTTTAATATTGTCATTTTTGTGATGGATCCTGGCGAGAGTTCTGACCTCGCACCGACATACCCTATCCTATAATATACACGGATATCACACATAATAAATCTATTGCACTAATTAATCTACGATACATTTCAGGAAACAATATTCTATGACCCTTTTGACAATAAACGAATAAACGTGGAGCCGAAAGAGGGGACATTAGACAGAATTAGCCCAGAATCCGACTTGGAGAGCCTCTCCGAAGTAAATACCCCTGTACGGTCACAACCTGGACCGAGTAGACCAGCGAGACCGAATTTCTTGAACTTAGCAGGATCAAGCGTTTCAGGTAAATCAAATACATATAAAAAAAAATGTGTGTCTACTTATGTACACGCGTTAGAAGTTATACTTCATTGGCGTAGCAAGAAAAAAATCTTTTCAAAAATTTTATCTTTCGCCTTATTCTACGTTTGTAGGAAAAACGACACTAACAATAGAAAAAAAGGTATTTAATACATTGAAAGTTTTAATACAAAGAAATACAAACAACAAATACAAAGAAACAAACTGTTGTCTATCGCTAACTTTAGGATGTCGGTTTAAAAAAAAATTACTCTCATCATTCTTAACGCGCCAAAAGGAGTATAACTTCAAAAAGAATGTAAATCTAATGTGACAGAACTTTTTAGATTTTCGTGAAAAAAATTGTTCCAGGTAATAAGTAATAAAATAAATTTCAATTATTTATAGAAATATCTCTCTGTCTGTATGTATGAACACGCATCACGGATAAAGTACAATATAACAGTAACCATAAAGCGTATCATCGAGTGTAACTTAGTCCTTACTTCATTAAAATCGATCTCTAACAAAGGTTATTGTAATTTGAACGATTTCTCAAGTTAAGTACGAGAGAGTTAAAAAATCCCGTGTTATTTATATAGGATCTCAAAAATCATGACGAAGCATCTATTAATCTATTATTGAAGTTATACTACATTTGGCGCGTTAGGGAAAAACCGACACCCTGAAGTTATTACGATGCGCGCGCACACCGTCACGATTTATCGAGGAAGGCTATAGGCTATATATCATCACGCTAACACCAATAGAAGCAGAGCACCAATGAAGAATGTTTCAAAATCGGGCACGTTTTTCCTTTTGAGAGATTTCGTTTGTAGTAGTAATAATATTCGTTCAATAGGACAGGCGAAGGAATTATTCCATACAGCCAATTCTGAAGTTGTCAATATAGGTATTTCTTTTATATCCTTTAATCAATTTTCTTCCATGTCCAAATTAAAATAAAGGCATAAGCGCCAAATCTTCTATACAATATGTCGTACATTATTTTATCCATCATTATTATCTTCTTAGCCTTCATAATCATAAAACAAAATTGTTCAAATAAAAATTTCATTAGCGTTAGTATTATATACGTTGCCATAGTAACGTGGTAAGTTTCTATCGCAAACATTTTCGGATTTTATTTTGTTTTCCTATGCAAAAAGTTTATACTACTTTTATTTCTAATTTTTTATTTGTTCTCTATTACGTATTATAAAAATAAAGTTTGTGCATGTACAATTAAAATAACAACTTTTTGATGAATGGATATGGCAAAAATGACCAAAAAAAAAATTTATACTTTGCCTATATTTTTATATTAGTATATTTTCTCTGATTGTTTGTTTGTTGCGGGTAATCTCCAAAACGGCTGGACCTATTTTAACGGGAATTTTACTTTTTACTGCCAGATAGCCGAAATTATAGCGGTTGATATATTCTATTTTATTTATCCGCGGCTTCGTCCGCATTGCTACTTCAAATGTTTTTGAAAAAGCGTTTCTGTAATGTACACATCCACTCACAATTTTACATTTCTTTAATACATTTTTAAAAAGCGCGTGCGGAGCCGCGGGTAACAGCTAGTCTATACTAATATTATAAAGCTGGAGAGGCTGTTTGTTTGGTTGAACGCGCTAATCTCAGGTACTACTGGTACGATTTGCAAAATTCTTTTATTGTTAGATAAGCCGTTTATCAATTGCCGTAACGGACTTCCGTTGCATTGTCGTTAGGTTACCTCCTAATCGCGCCTAAAGAAGTTTTTTTTTATGTCATAACTGGCAAACGAACTTGTGGGTCACCTGATATTAAGTGATCACCACCGTCCATGGACACTAACAACACCGGAGGAGTCGAAAGTGCGTTGCCAGCCTGTGTTTGGGGAGAAAGAGAGTGAGGGGGGAGAGGAGAGGGGAAGGGAGGTGGTCCTCCGGCGCTCTCACTGACCAAACGAAACGCAACAATGGCAAACACTGTTACTTCGAGTCGGTTTTCTTTGAGAGGGTGGTACTACCCCGGGCGAGCCGACCCATTCATGCTGAAACCAATAATAGCTCCAGCGTGGTTCTACCACTGCCTTAAACAGTTTTACTTTTCATGTCTGTTTGCGTGTTTCCTTAGTTCTTCTAAACTACGCAATAGACTTTTGATTGAAGATGGCGGTATTTTGCAGAAATGGCAACATTAAATATTATTGTCAATGATATTATAACTTAAGATACGTTATCTACATGCTATTTTGACAAAACAAACGGCACGATAACGCACACATACGTAAAGCAAAATTGTAACGCCACGTGATATCTACGTGTGTACCTTTTTTGTATATATTATTATTTTATATATATATACGGTTTTTTTATATATACATATACATAAGTGTAACATTCTATTAATCTCTTTCATCCAATAAGTAAGCCACTAACGGCACTAACCGTTTATACATTTTGTAACGTAGTTTTGAATGATTACCCGCGACACACGATTCAGCTCCTAGTGCGGGAATCTACACTTATTTTTATGCCATGTAACATCATTTTGGTAAATAAATACTTTTTACTTTTTACCTTGCCTTAGGATGAGGCTTTTGACTGTAAGACTATAGAGTAGGAAGTTAAGAAATATTTCATTTAATCTCGATAACCATAAAGTTCTCCTCCTGGGTGAATTATTGGGGTGTAAGGGGTTTCAAATAACATCTAAGTCTTGAGACATCCAAGCCAACCTCACCTGCACGTGATGCACCCTGCTGAATAACGAACGATGTAATGGCGAGTGCGGGGTGGTAGGGTTTTACAGCCTGACTGGGTCGCAACCACCATGTATATTGCGAAAAAGTCCGTCATAGTGATTCGCTTTTGCGGGGCGCGTTTCGGGATCAGCCTGTGCATATCCAGCTTTTCGCAGGCCGGCATGTCAGCGGCGTCCGGCGATGAATGATGTGTCACTCGGTGGTCATTGTTTATGGATTGTACTGCGCTTACCATCAGGCACAGTGCAGTCATTTTGCCGTGCTACTATAAAAAAAAAATGATATAAACTTATAGACGAATAACAAAATAACAAAGTTAACTTCTATGGTTAATTTATTGACGCATTCTATGCAGAATGAGTTATCTTGTGCGACGTTGGAATAGTATACGCCGGTTACAAATGCCATTCCTTATAGAACGCGTAATCAGAAGTCTTCGTAAAGAATACGGAAGCGAATTCATTTTTGCAAATAGTTCGAATATCTACATATCTGTATTATATTCTCTTTGTTTTTGATAAGTAATCTTCAAGAAAACATTTTCTTACTAAGCACTTTTAAGTTTTAACTTTTTAATGGTGGTAGAGCCACGCTGAAACTATTATTGGTTTCAGCATGAATGGGTCGGCTCGTCCGGGGTACTACCACCCTCTCATAGAAAACCGACGTGAAGTAACAGTTCTTGCATTGTTGCGTTTCGTTCGGTCAGTGAGAGCGCCGGAGACCCACCTCCCCTCCCCTCCCCTAACCCTTCCCTTCAAAAGATGGCAATGCACTAGCGACTCCTTTGGTGTTGTTAGTGTCCATGGACGGTGGTGATCACTTAACAGCAGGTGACCCACCTGTTCGTTTGCCACCTATGACATAAAAAAAAAAAAACGACATAGTTTCTGCAATTTCATATATGCTATGTAAAGTTCGAAAAAGGTAATTTGTACTTAAGGACAACTATCACTTAATGTTACACAATTATCTGGTGGGGTTTAGACTATTTGATTATACTAGTGGTCGCCCAGTGGTCGACATTCGACCATAGTTCATTGATTTTTTAAAGTTTGAACATTATTAGGTTTTTCAACTTACTTCTATAATCAAAGGTTTTTATCATGGTTACTCGGTTATTATAAATAATAGTTATATGTTATAATATATATAATATCATTGTTGAATGTAGAATGAAAAAGGGTAATTGGAACGTAAGAGTAAAATAATACATACAGTCGAGCATAGCAACCTCCTTCACAACCTTTTTTGAAGTCCTTTATTGACAGATGTCAAAATGTCTTTTTTATTTACATGTGTGTATATGTTGTGTAAAATTGAAGCAGTAGTGTGAGTAATGCATATTTTAATTAATTTAATGTACTTCTAATGCATTTTATATAAAATAAATAGCTTTCTGCACTTCTCCTCCATATAAACTTTAACTATGCCAAGTTTCACGTTCATCCGTTCGCGCATTTCTCTCAAAAAGGGATACAAAGTTTGGGCTTCACGTATTAATATATACTAGTGGGCGCCCAGTGGTCGACATTCGACCATAGTTCATTGATTTTTTTAAGTTTGAATTTTATTAGGGTTAATATCATTGTTGAATGTAGAATGAAAAAGGGTAATTGGAACGTAAGAGTAAAATAATACATACAGTCGAGCATAGCAACCTCCTTCACAACCTTTTTTGAAGTCCTTTATTGACAGATGTCAAAATGTCTTTTTTATTTACATGTGTGTATATGTTGTGTAAAATTGAAGCAGTAGTGTGAGTAATGCATATTTTAATTAATTTAATGTACTTCTAATGCATTTTATATAAAATAAATAGCTTTCTGCACTTCTCCTCCATATAAACTTTAACTATGCCAAGTTTCACGTTCATCCGTTCACGCAATTCCTTTAAAAAGGGGTACAAAGTTTAGGCTGCACGTATTAATATATATGATTTCGTTTGTTACCTCAGTACTTCGTCGTTTATAAGTATATTTAGGGACTTCCTCAAAATCGAATAGGAAATGTATTATAATTGATATAGTGGTTTATGATAATCCACGTCTAGGTAGACACCTAACTAAGGTCTAAGTTATTGTGGTAGCAATGCTGACGCATTAATTATGATATTGTGAGGAACGACGCATTTGTCCACGGCCCCCACCTTTGAGTCAGTAATTGTGTAGACTCCGTCACTAATCTATACTAATATTATAAAGAGGTAGAGTTTGTGACGTTGTAAGGGGTAATCTCAGGAACTATTGGTCCGATTTGGAAAATTCTTTCAGTGTTATATAGCTCATTTATCAGGAAAGGTTATAGGCTATATATCATCACGCTAAGACACATAGGAGCGGAGCAGCAATGAAGAATGTTGCAAAATCGGGGTATTTTTTCCTTTTCAGAGCTTCCGCTGC
>MU159041.1:229508-242290 GCA_015888305.1 Antheraea pernyi | reverse complement strand
AGCGTCGTGATTGGCTTATTTATTTAATGAATAATTATAACTTACGTATGTTATAATGAATTAATCTTAGAATAATAACTAATATATTCATTAACGTATTTTATGCTTGCACTAGAAGTAAATGCATTTACGTCAATAACGCTATACAGTGTAAACTCTATATATGACAAGCTTCTTAAACAGTCGAAATTAGCTGACTTTGGTCAGTTTGCCGCATCTTCTATACAATGATACACATCATGTTCATTCTAAACAACGACGATATGGCATAAGCGTTGTTATGACGCTTATAAAATTTGCACTATATTGGCCCAGGGCTGTAGCTAGAGTCGAATTTGAGGCAGTATTGGTTGCAGCTAGGGCGGAAGTAAAAAAATTATCATAATTGATCTGCCCTCGAATTTTTGCCTGCCCTTTTGTAGGTAGAGCCACGATGAAGGTCTTACTGGTTTCAGCATGAATAGGTCGGCTCGCCCAGGGTAGTAGTACTCTCTCACAGAAAACCGACGTGAAGTAACAATGCTTGCATCGCTGCGTTTCGTTTGGTCAGTGAGAGCGCCGGGGAGCCATCTCCCTTCTCTTTCCTCCTCTCCCCTTCCCATTCCCTTCCTCTCGCCTCACCAACACAGGCTGGCAGCGCTCTTGCGACTCTCCTGGTATTGCTAGTGTCTATGGACGGTGGTGATCACTTAACATCCGGTAACACACCTGTCCGTTTGACTCCTATGAAAAAAAATATCACAAACTGTTCGGAAAAGTTTAGATACCTATCGCTACAATTTAAAAAATCTCAAACTATAAACAACCAATTTAATTATTATAATGTATCTTAGTTTTTGGTATTTTCAAGGTAGGGCATTGTGAATTCAAACTAGGACATTACCCACAATGCCCCCCCTAGCTACACGGCCGTGTATTGGTCAAATAGTAGCAACTTTGTTTCCACTACAACTCTCTATAAAGCCGTGGTACGTGCCCCGTGGTACGTCCGGAGAGTTGACCTACATAGAGACCAAGAGATGCCCTCTATCTGGGCGTACCTAAAATCACTAACGATTAGTTACTTTGAAAAAGCCTTGAATCATCCCAGTCCGTTAGTGGTATCCGCCGCAAAATACCGACCCGCACCGAACGCTGCGCGTTATAAAAGACGTCCGCGACATATTTTTACTGACCCTCCCGATTAAATAACGGCAGTGAACGATCAGTACCAGCCTGTTTCTTCAAACAGAGCGTGATCACACCCACGCCCGCGTAACCACAGATCACGCCGCCGTGGTCTGGGGGTAAATTTCGCTCCCGCACACCAGATTAGGCCCCCCGTCGGCAGCGGCTAAAGCCTAGATCCATTCGCTCGGCGTGGTGCCCTTGAGTGCGCTGCTCGCGCGATACAGTGACACAAAATCTTGCATCACTGCGACAACATTACACATATCACCTCCACACACGTGCACGCATACACGCTTACACATGAAAGTGGAAGGGTTTTATTTTTTTCCCTTATAAAACTGAAATAAGTTAGACGATCACCCGATAGCTAGTGTCGATGGACGGCGGTGATCACTTACCATCAGGTGACCCGACTGTTCGTTTGCTTTCTATGATATAAAAAAAGTTGTGCGCCTGTACTGCGTGCAGCCGCCGTTCATCAATTGATAAGACGTTATCACGTAAAGTGCATATATGCAATAGTTCCTGAAATGTCGTTATATATAGAGTTCACACTGTATATCCATCTCTTTCTCTCATACGTGCATAAGAAACATTGGCGTGTCCATCGAGTTCCTAGTTCGTGTACGAAATTAAATGATAAGCATATAAAAAACAATATTTATTTTTTAGATTTTCAGATTCTCGTAAATATCTAAGGACATCGGTTCAACCCGTAAAACGTCCGAGCTAAAAGAGATATAAAACATAAAAGCGTTACCATTCTCGTTTGGAATATCCTTGAAAGATGTTGTAAAGAATTTCACGCTTATTTAAAATAAGTATTGTTTATATTATTATGAATTGTAATTTCAAATTAAGTAATTATGTCTCAATATACAGTATATATTCCATATAATGTTTATTTATTTCAACCCGTCAACTTGAAGAAAACTAGATTAGAGGGAAATAAACGAATTGGCAATATAGTGAGGAAATCCCTTATGGATACCCCACCCTCCCGGAGGACAGGGTGGGTTATGTCCGACTCGGACAGACTAAAACCCCACGGTGTACCAACAGACCGGTTTGTGGGGGCGGCAAGGGCTCGTTCAAGCTAATCAACCTTGTAGAGCCACTCCCACGGTCCGCCCGGCGGAAGGTGGCCGCCGGGCTCCTACCTATAGAGGGACAGACCGGGTACTGTCCCCCCTCGTCCGCCGGACCTGTGCAATGAAGAGACGGCCCCTCAGGTCCGGCTACGGTGGCGGGAGGAGTTGGGCAAAGCGCCGCCTCCTCCCGCCTGTCCTCCTTTGGCGGAGGGCCACTTTGAGGGTCTCCTCGCGGGCCCTCTCCGCATCCTCCTTCTGCGAGATGACCTCCTCGCAAAAGGAGGCCATCGCTCGTCAAGCCTGTTCGCTGCCAAGCATGGCCGAAACCACGCTCGGCAGTGATAAGTCCGTTCCTACCGCCGCCGCCGGAATGCGGCGCTGCGCTCCCCACGCAGCACACTCAGACAGAGTGTGCTGCGCGGTATCTTCGACAGCGCCGCACTCGCGGCAGGCGGTGGTCGGCTTCCTGCGTGCGATCCGGTACAGGTACCACCCGAAACAACCGTGTCCGGTAAGTACCTGCACCAGTCGGAATTTCAGGGAGCCCCACTCCCTTAACACCGGCTAATCGCTTACAGTATTCTAAGAGATGGTACATGGTCACATTTAACATATAAAATACTAACCTCTGCCCGCGACTTCGTCCGCGTGGAATAGTTACTTTGGACTAACGCTAACACGCAGCGGAAGCTCTCAAGAGGAGAAAATACCCCGATTTTGAAACATTCTTCATTGGTGTTCCACTCCTATTGGTCTTAGCGTAATGATATATAATATATAACCTTTCTTGATAAATGACTTATATAGCACTGAAAGAATTTTGAAATCGGACCAGTAGTTCCTGAGATTACCCCCTACAACGTCACAAACTCACAAACTTTACCTCTTTATAATATTAGTATAGAATAATATCAAAACAAATAGTAATAAACAACAAAGAGAACCTAAGTTAAAGTTTGTTCTAAAACTTTCTAAAACATGGACCAACTTAATAAGCCTAGGTGCAATGACCGGTGCTGAAAAGCTGCAAGGGGCGACCCAGAGTAAATAACCTTCGGTAATAAAACGGACAATAAGCCCTTTTGTTTTGTTTATGTTGTTCCCACGTTTTTACGCTTCACTTTCACTTCACCCCACGGTCATTGACACTGTACTTTAATATATATATGAACGAACTGAACTATATATATGTCATAATCGGAGCATTCAGCAGTCGAAATTAACACATAAATAGTAACGCATATTTTTATTACAGAATCCTACAATAATTCGAAATATCATAGGCGTTTGCTAACACCGCCATCTATTATTTTCTATGTTAATCAATATAGGCAATGTGTTGTTAATGCACATCTATTTAATTATTGTAGGATTCTGTAATAAAAATATACGTTACTATTTATGTGTTAATTTCGACTGCTGGATGCTCCCACTATGACATATATATATATATGAATATAATTTGTCTATATTTCCATCTTCACAATTTGTAATCAGAAGGAAAAGCGTAATACTTTTTTGAAATAAGCGTCTGACTAGCTACCATCTCTAAGGTATCTTCTAGTATTTGAAAGCGAGTTTTCTCTAGGTTACTGTAACCATCTTGCATCTTATCTTCAAGCATCACATGAGATTTATTGATTGAGAGATTTTATGTCATAGCTGGCAAACGAACAGGCGGGTCACCTGATGTTAAGTGACCACCACCGTCCATAGACACTAAAAAAACCAGGGGAGTCGAGGGGGTAGAGGAGAGGGGAGGATAGGTGGGCCTTCGGCGCTCTCACTGAGAACGAAACGCAACAATGCAAGTACTGTTACTTCACGTCGGTTTTCTATGAGAGGGTGGTACTACTCCGGGCGAGCCGACCCATTCATACTGAACCCAGTAATAACTTCAGCGTGGCTCTACCTACCATCTACTTAAGTAAAAATCAATTGCCGAAAGTATGCAAGCGCATCACTTCAAGACAGCTGCATCTGTTTATCTAATTTAGTTTCTGTTACGTACGCAATTGTCAGAACAAGGTTTGATTGAAAGAGAAAGAAAAATCTAATACGAAAAAGTGGAAAGAATATATGTTGTGACCCGCCTACTCGCTGGATACGGCCGCAATACCGTATTATCAGGCGCTATAAAACAAGAGCGCCTCTACCGAAGGACACCAATGATACCAGGCCGCACCTGAGCCAAGTAAGTATGTATGTTTTCTTTTTCCCAGCTCAATCGATTGTATACCTTCGAACCCCGCGATTGAGCATGTATCCGTAATACCCTTGCCCTCACAGACCGCTAAAAATACTGTCCACACGTCTCCTTATATTAAACCGCATTCAATGGAGTTGAAGAAACAAGTGATTTGAACACACTACCTACCAGTTCAAGCCACTATTCCCTCCATTTCACATAAAAAGTGAATGGGACAAGACAGTATAGAGAAATCTTTAAAAAATAATTATCAGATTCGCGAGGTGGTAGGGTTCTACAGCCTGACTGGATCGCAACCACCATACGGCGAAAAAGCACGTCATAGTGATTCGCTTCTGCGGGTCGCGTTTCGGGTTCAGCATGTACATATCCAGCTGTTCGCAGGCCGGCATGACAGCGGCGACCGGCGATGGATAGCGTGTCACTCGGTGGTCGCCATTGTTTTTGGACTGTACTGTGCTTACCATCAGGCATAGTGTAGTCATTTTGCCATGCACAATAAAAAAAAAAGAGAATTGAATTGTTTCATTTGCATTATATTTGTTTAAAATATTCACCAAGAGATGGCGCTATACGATACGATCATTTTTGTGTATTGCGGTGTCAAGACTCGCATTAAAATCATCACCTCGGTGCGATATGTAACTATTGTCAGGTAATAATAATAATATATATTTAATTCTGTTTAATTTAATTCTACCCACCTCTAGGCAAGTTAATAATTTATTCAATAATACTATTTCAATAAGTGAACTATGTTGATTTCTGGAATTGACTTCTCTCTCTGTACATCCATTAAAACGATTGTAAAAACTGCTGAACGAATTTTGATGCGGTTTTCACCAGTAGATGAAGTGATTTATGAGGAATATTTAGAAATATAATTTGTTTAGGTTCTTTTTTATAATCAGGGCGAGATATCGTCCGCCGGGCTTGCTAGTAAATTATATTATTACTTGGATTTCATCTCTTCAGAACAGATAGAAAAAACCTTACCTATTGAGCTTAATAGGGCCACCGGTTTTCCGGACCTTTAGCGCTTGCTCCCAAAACTTCACAGCTTCCGGTAGGATTGTGTTCTGTAACATAAAACATAGTAAATTTCATCAAATTTATCATTGACACAATATTCGTAGATAGATCGGTTCGTATATAGAAAGTCGAGCGTAGTAGGTGGTAGAGGCACGCTGAAGCTATTACTGGTTTCAGCATGAATGCGGGGTACTACCACCCTCTCACAGAAAACCGACGTGAAGTAACAGTGCTTGCATTGTTGCGTTTCGTTCAGTAAGTGAGAGCGCCGGAGGCCCACCATCCCTCCTCTCTCACCGCCCCAATCCTCCCCCCCCCCAACAGCACGCGCTTGCGACTCCCCTGGTGTCTATGAACGGTGGTGATCACTTAAAATCAGTGACCCACCCGTTCGTTTGCCTCCTATGATATACCGGAACACACCAACAGCTATTTGGCGACAGATGTACAACTAAGTCTATGGTTTAAAACGTTTATGAATTTCTTCCTTTATCTAAGAGTTCTAGAATACAACAGTCATCGATCTTTTTTCTTTTTCTCGAACTGACTATGCTATTGGCATTTTTGGAGGCCTCTACAGCTTCACTGGACTACTAAGGCGAGCGCTTAAGGCACTCAGCCGATTACATTTGGGCAACTAGCTCAAGGGTGCACGGCACACCTCGGCTTGGCTGTTGCCTGTTACATGCAATTCGCGATCTATCTTAGCTAACCTAAGTTAAGCTAACTATTCATACAGATATGAGTTATTGAAACATGCATGTGTACTAGGCAAGCGTGTCTCAATTACTCTTATGTGTATTTTGTGTCGGAAAATTTTCTGAACTATTTCAGTTCGATACGGGTAAAAAAAAAAGAAAAACCCATCCACTTTTTATGTGTAAGCGTGTGAGCGTGCACGTGTGTGGAGGTGATATGTGTAGTGTTGTTGCAGTGATGTACTGGTGTGTCACTGTATCGCGCGAGCATTCTGTCATCGATCGCAAAATGTCGCACTTATATACCTAATAAGGGGAGGGTGGAAGCCTCTAGAAAGTTATTAAAATCTCATTTAAAACACTAATAAAATTTAAAGAAGCGGTAAAGTTTCGAGATTATCATTATTGTTCGCTTTTTGTAGAATATTCAAAATGATAAAGTTTCACTATATATGTATAGTTCCACGCATCGATGAGTCACGCTTAAGATATTATTGGTTTCAACATGAATGTGTCGCCTCGCCCCCGGTACTACCACCCGACACACAGAAACACCGACGTGAAGTAACAGTGCACGCATTGTTGCGTTTCGTTCGGTCAGTGAGAGCGCCGGTGGCTCACTTCCCGTTTACCCCCATCCCGTCCCCTCTATCCTCTCCTCTCAAACACAGGCTGGCAACGCACTTGCGACTCTCCTGATGTTGCAAGTGTCTACGGACGGGGGTGATCACTTAAAATCGGGTGACCCGCCTGTTCGCTTGCCTCGTATGATATAAAAAAAAAATCTATCACAAAATATAGACAAAAATACTGTACTGGTTTGAGCATTGAAATACCAATCCGATGTCCGCAGCTCCGAACCCCGGTATGTACCAATATATTTTTCGGAATTCGCTAATTTAAATTGGTCGTGTGATGGTGAACGATCAACATCGTTAGGTAACCTGAACCTGAGAAATATTTTTGTGGTATCACCGTACGTGAGGACAATATAGAACTGTGGATTTCTCAGAGTTTGAAATCGGCGAAAGGTCGCGGGCTGGCGCGTGGTATTATACCGATACCTTCCTTCGGGAAAAGATCTATGGCCCTGCAATGGATCTCTTACGGGCTGATGATAATGAGGTTTAACAGTTTACTTCCACAAACAGCGTTCACTTCAATATTGTTTTA
Source organism: Antheraea pernyi (assembly GCA_015888305.1). NCBI lineage: Eukaryota > Metazoa > Arthropoda > Insecta > Lepidoptera > Saturniidae > Antheraea > Antheraea pernyi. The sequence continues at coordinate 234,917 of MU159041.1, read as the reverse complement.
TATACATGTATATTAATATAGGTGATGTGAACTTACGTTTATCATGTAGAATTTTTCTGCTTCTAACCTGAAATAGAAACGGAACACATTAAAACCAATCTATCTGTACATATTATAGAAGTCACTTTTCTTGTCTGTCCGTGTGTAAAGTAAAAGTAAAGTAAAGGTAAAGTTTAAGAAGTTGTATTTCATTTGGCGCGTTTTTTTTTGCATTTTTTTTTTTATAGTTTTCATATTTTGTATTTTTATAATGGTTTGTTATATCTAATATTATATTATTATTACTGTGAAGAATCTGAAACCACGAATCCTGAAAAAAAAATGGAAATATAGCATGCAAACCATAATCTGGAAGAACTTCGTTTTTAACCGGAACGAAAAATTTTAAGGTTAAAAGAGCCCATCAGACTTCGTAACTATATAATAATAATCATACATACAGTGGTACAACAAAATAATCCCAAGGAGGATCGATGTCAGGCAGGCGGCCGATCGTAAAATTAACCCAAATCATATACCACAACAGGAGAAACATGTTGTACCGACCCTAATTATGTAGGATAAGGGTAAGAAGAAGAAGATTTCATTTGGCGCGTCTCAACACCACAACACCAGACTAGTCGAAAGTACGTTTCCAGCCTGTGTTTGGGGGAAAGGAAGGGAAGGGGGAGAGGAGAGAGGAGGTAACGGGAGATATATGTCAAGTGGAGAAATATCGATTTATTGTAATTAAATCGTTTTTTTTTTCGCACTGCCCACGCTATTGACCTACTAAAGTCTTAACAACTTCATCGGACTACAAACTAAATACTAGACTACACTAATTCGTAAGTAGGAGTTCTCGGGCGCTTACATTGACAACACCTAGCTAAACCTTTTGATACATCAAAGTAATGTGTTACAATATTGTACAGTACGTGTATACATTTCATGAAGACAAGTTGAGTAGTTAAAAAGTGATGGAATAACAAACAAACACACTTACATTCGTATTTATAATATTAACTTCTGCCCGCGATTTCGCTAGCACGCAGGGAAAGCGATTACCCGATGCGAAATATATATAAGAGTTGTTGAGATATATACGCTTGGTACACACATATATGTTTCAACAACTCATATATGTATGAATAGTTAGTTTCGCTTAGGTTAGGTCAGATAGGTCGCGGCGCTCGGCCGGTTGCTCCCTAATATAGGGGGGCCGGGTGCCGGGTGCCGCCGACTCTACATGGGAGTCGTGCGGGCGATGGCCGCCTACGGGGCACCGGTGTGGGCCGACGCCCTCAGTCCCGCCAACGTGCGCGCACTCCGAAATGCGCAGCGCACGATGGCACTGAGGGCAATCCGCGCATACCGCACGGTGTCCTCGGTGGCGGCCTTCACGCTCGCCGGCTCCCTACCCTGGGAGCTGGAGGCAGGTGTTCTCGCCGCCGTGTACGAATTCACGGCGGCGAGGAAGCGTAGTGGAGAGCCTCCGGCTCTCAGGGAGATTGAAGAAAGGAGACGGCGTCTCAGGGAGGACGCCGTCGAGAGGTGGATGCAGGACCTGGCGGACGCGCGCTTCGGGACGTACACCGTAGGAGGAGTTCAATGACATACACACACACAGAATAAATTTATATATAAAGGTTATAAAGAGGTAAAGTTCGTGAGTTTGTGTCGTTGTAGGAGGTAATCTCAGGAACTACTGGTCCGATTTGGAAAATATAGTTGTATAGTTGTTATATAGTTCATTTATCTGGGAAGGTTATAGGCTATATATCATCACGCTAAGACCTATAGGAGCGGAACAGCAATGAAGAATGTTGCAAAATCGGGGTATTTTTTCCTTTTCAGAGCTTCCGCTGCGTTTTAGCGAAAAATACTATAAAAAGGTAAAGTTTGTGAGTTTGTGACGTTGTGGCGTTGTAAGGGGTAATCTCAGGAACTACTGGTCCGATCCCTTGCCGCCCCCACAAAACGGTCTGTCGGTACACCGTGGAGTTTTAGTCCGTGCGAGTCGGACATAACCCACTCTCTCCCCCGAGGGAGTGGCGTATCCATAAGGGATTTCCCCACGTAAAAAAAAAAAAGGTCAGATAGGTCACGAATTGCATGTATCAGGCAACAGTGCAAGCCGAGGTGTGCCGTGCACCTTTGAGCTAGTTGTCAAATAAAATGGGCTGAGTGCCTTAAGCGCTCGCCTTACTAGTCCGGTGAAGCTGTTAAAACCTTGCTAGGTCAATACCGTAATCAGTCAAAAAAAAAATCGCAAAATAAAAAAAAAACATTTTGATACATTCTTCATTGGTGCTCCACTCCTATTGGTCTTAGCATGATGACATATATATATATATATATATATATATAGCCTTCCTTGATCTAACACTGAAATAATTATTCAAATCATTCAGTAGTTCCTGAGATTAGCACGTTCAACCCAACAACCAAACTTTTCATCTTTATAATATTACGTATAGATATAGAACATCATCATTATCGTATATATTAATACGTGAAGCCTTTGTTTCACGTGAAGTGTTTATTTGTTGAACTTTGTATCCCTTTTTAACAGAATTGGGTGAACGGATGAACGTGAAATTTGGCATAGTTAAAGTTTATACGGAGGAGAAGTGCAGAAACCTATTTATTTTATATAAAATGCATTATATATTTTTAATTTTATATAAAATATGCATTACTCACACTACTGCTTCAATTTTACACAACATATACACATATGTAAATAAAAAAGACATTTTGACATATGTCAATAAAGGACTTCAAAAAAGGTTGTGAAGGAGGTTGCTATGCTCGACTGTATGTATTATTTTACTCTTACGTTCCAATTACCCTTTTTCATTCTACATTATAACCCTTTGACAAAAGAACCCAAATAAAATTCAAACTTAAAAAAATCAATGAACTATGGTCGAATGTCGACCTCTGGGCGCCCACTAGTTATATTAAATCAGTTTTATGAAGATAATTATTTATAAAGCGCAAATTTACTCGATTCAAATTAATTTTTGTACCTTCAACATTTCCAACTCGATAAATCAACACCGATTCAAACGAAAACGATATCGAATACGAACAGGGTTCACGGGTCGAGATGGATAATTTAATTATTGTCCATCTGTTTATTGAATTTTGAAAGACGTTTAATGAATTTACATCTTGAATAGAATATTAACAAGTTCATTCAAGCCGCTTTTACCTGACATGTCTTTCAGATCATTTGATAATTAGACCAAAAAAAAATACATTGTTATCATACTTTTTTTGACGTGATGACGTCTTGTAAATCGATGAACGCCGGCTGGACGCACAGTAAAGCATGAGTCATTGTCACGTTCCGCTTGAGCCGAGCGTGCAAGCAATAGCGCGGTTCAAGCGATAGAGAGGCGCGCTCGGCCTAAACGTTCGGCTTGTTTTTTGTTTTTTTTTTTATGTCATAGGTGGTAATCGAACATGTGGGTCACCTGATGTTAAGTGATCACCACCGTCCATGGACACTAACAACACCAGAGGAGTCGCAAGTGCGTTGCCACCCTTTGGGGTGAAGAGTTAGGGGCAGGAGAGGGCGAGGAGAAAGAAGAGGTGAGGGGAAGTAGGCCTCCGGCGCTCTCACTGACCGAACGAAACGCAACAATGCAAGCACTGTTATTTCACGTCGGTTTTCTATGAGAGAGTGGTAACACCCCGGGCGAGCCGACCCATTCATGTTGAATTCAGTAATAGCTTCAAGCGTGGCTCTACCACCGATAAAATGTGACGTATCTATCTATATACAGAATAATTCAATTAAATTCATAAAAGTATGCAATTGTTTTCTTATAACGTTAAATTGTCTGTAAACCGACTTTACAGAAAACCATTTTTTTTTTTCGAACTGTCTCCGGTATTGACCTGACTAACCTTCACAGCTTCATTGGACTACATCACGTATTATCGTACAATTTACGTTACAACATCCTACATACCATGACATAAATAGATATTCGTTTTCAATAGTTATGAAACCGTGTCCCACCGGTGGTACACGTGGCTTAAAGATCGAGTTTACCGTTTACCACCGGTGGTAGAACACTTAATATAAAACTCAGCTGATGTTGAGATATGGACGAATACAGAAGTGAATGAAAACTGACCTAATTGTTATAAGAAAGTATATTACACGTTCTGACCTACCTCTAAATGATTCTGAAATGAATAATCGTTGTCCGTATCGTATCGTGACTTTGAGTGTGAGGACCGTCGAGTATTTTTTTTAATATAATGCAATAATTACCTCCTCTATAATTGAATATTTCCCATTTTGCATTTACTGTGCGGAACACAAATTTACATATAAAAACGTACTATCCTTTTCTCGAAGCAATTCTGGCCATTTTCGACCCCCTGTAACGTCGTTGTGGATAACGCTAGAAGCCTGACTCATTGAAAACATAAAAACGTTTTAATATCGATATGATCACTATAAGGTGTTGTTTGGTTAACTAATCTATACTAATATTATAAAGAGGTAGAGTTTGTGACGTTGTGACGTTGTAAGGGGTAATCTCAGGAACTACTGGTCCGATTTGGAAAATTCTTTCAGTGTTATATATCTCATTTATCAGGGAAGGTTATAGGCTATATATCACGCTAAGACACATAGGAGCGGAGCAGCAATGAAGAATGTTGCAAAATCGGGGTATTTTTTCCTTTTCAGAGCTTCCGCTGCGTCTTGGCGCAAAATAACCATTCCACGCTTACGTATTACCGCCCAACGAAGAAAACTAACCTACATAAATTCCCGATAAATGTCTTCCCAGTATTCCTTGTAACTTCATCACTTAACATACTGTAAAAAGTAAACTTTATCTACATTAAATTTCCATTTTGATTTAGTTGTTTGTTTTATAAGAATTTGCAAAGTATACGTGAAATCTGCATACAAACTTAATATTGTCAAATTTATTTTACTCTCGATATATAAACCACCTTTTTGACTAAGATACTGAACTTACTCTTTTATGTAGGCTAGAACAAAAGAATTAAAAACATAGCATCCGCCATTTTGAGATGTAAATCCTAATTCGGAAGCCGAGGGGTTAAGGATAAACAAATATCAATTATAGATACTTATAATAATATTTTAACTTTGTTTTGTATTAAGTCCTATTATTCATAGCGGTCAAATTGGTTGACGGGGACATTACAAATATATAAGTATGGCTTACCTATAGACGGAGTCGTCATAGTATAGGCTTATCCTCAGGGGTTGGTCTATACTCCGTTTCTTGACTATATGTGCAGGCTCTATATGTACCCCTCTGATTACCTGAAACAGAACAAAATAATATTTTTACTTGATTTATAAGGAACACATACGGACGGCTAAGATACAATACTACATATCTCTAGAAATAGAATATATATATA
>MU159041.1:163206-229432 GCA_015888305.1 Antheraea pernyi | reverse complement strand
TATATATATATATATATATATATTAATTATTATCACCTTATAAAATACCCACTGCAGGGACTCTTCCTGACGGAACGTAAGGGCATAATAAACACGACAGCCCACGACGTACCGGCGAATTCACACTCTGAGAAATACACAGTTCTACAATGTTCCCACGCACGGTGATACCACAAAGATATTTCTCAGGTTCGGGTACCTCACGATGTTGATCTTTCACCATCACCCCACCAATTTAAATTAGTATTTAGTTCCGAAAAATATATTGGTACATGCCGGGATTCTAACCTGCGGATATCGGATCGATGTTTCAATGCTCAGACCACTTGACAACCACGATTAATCTATATAGATAAATCTGTACAGTTTTTTTTTCTACATTTATGTTAGATGTCTAGTATAAAATCTACATCTATATCTTGTCTAATATCTATGTATATATAATTTAAGGAACAAATGTTCTAAATGTTAGTGTAAATCGTATCAAAATTCGTTGTGTAATATAGAAGAACTAAGCGAACAATTACTCAGACACGAAAAGCCACTTTGTTCTATACGTAATTATAAATTATATAAATGACTAACTATTGCCCGCGACTCCGTCCGCGCGGAGTAGTTATTTTGGGCTAACAGTAACACGCAGCAGAAGCTCTCAAAAGAAAAAAAAACGATTTTGAAACTTCTTCATTTGTGCTCCGCTCCTATTAGCGTGATGATATATTTATAGCCTTATATTTTAGCTATATATTATTTATAGCTATACATTTATACCTTATAGCCTTCCCCGATACATGAGCTATCTAATACTGAAAGAATTTTTCAAATCGGACTAGTATTTCCTGACAGCGCCTTAAATAGATCTGTTTAAAATAGACAGATAAATTAAGTAGTTATTTAAAAAGGTTAGAGTGGAAGGTTTTGCATTATTTCAATATTCCCGCCATGTCGTGAATTAAAACAACTTCCAATGCCAGTGCGCATGCGTCGCGTTGCATAGCAATGCACATTACAATGAAGCAGTACAATCGAGCTCATTATTCCATAGTAATTGTAAATCTTTTTAACCGTTACATTATCTTTTTACCTTTTAAAATACAAAGTAAAATTATTTAATACCGTAAACACATACAAAAATTAAATTATTAATAACTGGCTGTGCCCGCGACTTTGTTTGCGTGGAAGTTAATATAAATATAGTGATTAATAAAGTCATCTGAATGTATGAAGTCTACTCGTCTCTCGTACTTACGCAGCGTCGTCATTAAAACTACAATAACTTTTGATAGAGTGGACCGATTTTAATGAAACAAACACTAAGTTACTCCCGAGGATATGCTTTACGATTTTATTGCCCCGTTTTTTTAGCGGCGTATTTATAGCCCCGTACTTTATGTGATGCGTGTGCATACAAACAGACAGACAGACAGACATTTGTAAAAATGATTGGAATGTATTCTATTACATATACCTAGACATCTGCAATAATTTTTGTAAAAATACAGGCCTTAAGTTTACATTCTTGTTATATATATAGATATATATATAATGAAGCAATGATGACTCAATTGATTGGACACAGCGTCGATGGACGTAGGTTCGAATTTTTGCAACTGTTTCGGAACTTCCGGTTTAAGGCAAATCTCCTTGCTAAAACCTTAGCACGATGGTAGGGTTTTTTCTAAGTCCGTCTGGCTAGCTACCGTCCTCAAATTTCTGTAGGTGATAGAGCCACGCTGAAGCTATTATTGGTTTCAGCATGAATGCGTTGGCTCGCCTAGGGTATAGTACCACCCTCTCATAGAAAACCGACGTGATGTAACATTGTTGCGTTTCGTTCGGCCAGTGAGAGCGCCAGAGGCCCACCTCCCCTCTCCACTCTTCTCATTTCCGCCTTCCTCTTCCTCCCCCAAACACAGGCTGGCATTGCACTGTCGACTCCCCTGGTGATGGTAGTGTCTATGGACGGTGATGACCACTTAACATCAGGTGTCTCACCTTTTCGTTTGCCACCAATGATATAAAAAGAAAACATTTATGTTTACGACTGTACGTAGCTTATTACTTTAATTGATAATTGGATCTTCATACCCTCAGTACAAATTGTATTTGATACGAGATGTATTGTGTTACACACAATTTTATAACAATTACAATCGTTAAGAACGCAAATTCACTGTAACACAATATTCTCTACGTTATAATTATTCCTTCCAACGTTCATAGTCCAATGGTAACACGATCGCAAGAGCCATGTTTTTTTTTAATTGTCATAAGAGTTTTGAAGACTTCTTTAGACGCGTTGAGCGGTAGTTTTGTCATGAGATACATTTACAATTTCGTACCATGATATGTAAACATGACCGATTATACTGCGTATGTGCGACTTGCGGCCAGACTTGCGACGCGTACTATAGCAAACTGTATACATCTAATATTGAATTTTTTTATGGTAGCGCGGCTAAATGACTGCACTGTGCCTGATGGTAAGCACAGTACAATCTAAAAGCAATGGCGACCACCGAGTGACACACTATCCATCGCCGGTCGCCGCTGTCATGCCGGCCTGCGAACAGCTGGATATGCACAGGCTGATCCCGAAACGCGACCCGCAGAAGCGAATCATTATGACGGGCTTTTTCGCCATATCCATGGTGGGTGCGACCCAGTCGGGCTGTAGAACCCTACCACCCCGCTTTCGCCATTGCCTCGTTCGTTATTCAGAAGGGTGCACCACGTGCAGTTGAGGTTGGTTTGGATGTCTCAAGTCTTCAATGTTATTTGACACCCCTTACACCCCTATTTTGTATTGAAATTGTACAGCCAATCATATATTAACTATAAAAAGAAAATATGGTGGTAGAGCCACGCTGCAGCTATTACTGGTTTCAGCGTGAATGGGACGACTCGGCCGGGGTAGTACCACCCTCTCATAGAAAACCGACGTGAAGTAACAGTGCTTGCATTGTTGCGTTTCGTTCGGTCAGTGAGAGCGCCGGAGGCCCCCTCCCCTTCTCCTTCCCCCAAACACAGGCTGGTAACGCACTTTCGACTACCCTGGCGTTGTTAATGTCTATGGACGGTGGTGACCACTAAAGATCAGGTGACTGCTTCGTTTGACTGCTATGACATAAAAACAAATCATAAAACATATCTTTGCGTAACATTCAGTCTTTCGTTTCATTAAAATCGATTCAGCCTATTAATAATTTTCCTTTAATGACGACGCGACTTAAGTTCAAGAGAAAGGTAGATAAGTTAATGAACTTAATATATTCAAATGGCTTCATTAATCGCGTTTTTATCACGCTTTTATTAGCTTCACCTGTATGTATGTATGTTTGTAACCGACCCCTTTGAGCTCGATCTTGTCCTACTTTGAACGATCAGATTTAATTCAAACTTTGCACACCTGTCAAAGGTCGATGACTATACAATAATCCGGAAAAAAAAAGTTTAAAAAATTTAACTAAAAAATTAAAAATAAATAATAGTTAAAAAAAACTAAAAAAACACGCTGTCATAATTTTCATTAACATGCGTTACTATTAATATCAGCACCTCCAGATATTAGCATTTTTATCATTTTTATGTCACTTTTTACAAAAATATACATTTATTTCTAATTTACACTATTCTTAATCCAAATTTATTAAATTTTTTAGTTCGATTTTTTAAGAAAGCGTGTTTTTTTTAGTTTTTTTTAATTATTATTTATTTATTTATTTACCCTATAAATTTTTATTTATAGGGTTTCACGCGGCAGAAGTCGCGGGCACAGCTATTCCGCACACCACGATGTAGATCGACTTAAAAATCGTTTCTTTTGCGAATAATCGCCATCTCTAATCGACAGCCATATGCCATTAAAAGAGAGCGACCATATGAAAGTGCAAGCCAACTGTAGTGTGGCGCTATCTCTTTACCACAAACTATACCTAGTCGGTGTTATTACAAAAAAGTTAAATACATACTTGCTTTAAAAAGGTTTCGACTTAAATGCACAGCGATCGCCCGAGGCAAGTTCGCATTATCCTTTTTCGCAAATCTAATGTATCCAAAGCCAGACAAAAGAACAAGATGGCGAACATTCAGCGACCGCGGTGCATTTAATTCGAAAACTTTTTAAAACAAGTATTCAATACGTATTTAACTTTTTGTAATAACGCCGAGTGTGATTAAATGAAACGCAGAAGTCTTATCTCGAAAACACCCTACAAACGTTTACTTTGTAAAATCAGTATAGTATATTTCACTCGATCTCCCAAGCTCATATGTATAATAAATATTCATAGGTTTTTTTTAGAAAGTTATAAAATTATATACATTTAAATAAATCATTCCACCTTATCAGGGATCACGTTATGTATATTTGAAATTCAAATTGTTTCGCGTCGACCACAGAAAAGTAGCAAACTAGATAGTTCATTTCACACAAATATATTATTCTATTTATTTACTCAGTTGAACTCATTACTATGTAAATCGCAATTTTAAATCTATACTAATATTATAAAGAGGTGATTTTTTTTAATTTGGATGTTCGGTTTCGGTTCTCTGATCCGATTTTGAAAGTTCTTTCTCTATTCATCATCAGCCTGTAAGAGACCAACTGCAGGGCCATAAGCCTCTTCCCGAAGGAAGGTATGGGCGTAATCACCACGCCAGCCCACGACGTATTGGCGATTTCAAACTCTGAGAAATCCACAGTTCTATATTTTTCCCACATACAGTAGTACTACAAGAACTTTCTCAGGTTTCTCAGGTTCAGGTTTCCTCACGATGTTTCCCTTCACCGTCAGCCGATACTGTTCCAATTTAAATTAGTAAATGTACGCGGTTCGAACCTGCGGACATCGAAATAATATTCCACCGGTCAAACCACTAGGCCACTAGGACTTTCTTTCTCTATTAGAAATGTATATTATATCCTTAAGCTATAGACTATTTATTTTGGTAAATATATAAACTGAAGTCGGCAATATCTTTTTAATACGGCAAGCGCTGCCTGAACGATTTCAAATAGAGGAATTAAATCTATTGCAAAAATATTGATGTTATGTTAAAAGTAAAATAAATTTTACAAGTTTGGATACAGGTTTCACATCTACTCTACAATCTTTTATAAAAATAAATAGCTATATTAAAATGGAACATTTACAATTACATGGTGTTAATGACTACGCCCGATACCGCTACGACACACCCGAGAGGCGAAACTACAACGCCACCGGAACATTACCAGCGCCACCATATTAGAGATATATCGAGGAAGCCACTATTGACGTGCGATACCGCGCTATTGACTATATCGGGGGTGTTACTAATGACCTCAAACGCTATTGGATGAAGTTATCGGCTGTTCATTATGAAAGTTATTGTAAGGCAAAGCTCTGCACGGATAAATAGTTACAGTGCCTACAGAGTGTTGTTGGTTTCCCTGACTGACTGGCTAACGATACGTATTTTATAACAATGGGGATAAAGTTAACTTTTGAGAGAATGTTAACTGATGGAGTCGGTCAAAAGATAATGTGAAATAAAACAATAAGCCGATAATATTATTGCGTTCTGCGTTATAGTTTTTATCTGCATTGGAGCCGGTAGGTGTTGCTGCAATCGGGTTCCAGGTTTTTTTCATATATTTTTCGCGTTTGGTTATATAATTGGAACCGGTAATAATCAATTTGGGGCAAACGAAGTTGCGCGGGTCAGCTAGTATAAAATTAAAATTATATATGTACTTAATATTCTTTCTATTAGTGAATATCTTTAAGTTTACTATTGTATTTTGAATTATGTATGAATAGCTGTTGATATTCGTTCGAATAAATAAATAAATATTACTAAACAGATTTCAGCTTCTCACAGAATATTTTGAAAGTGGCACACAATTCTTTACAATTATCAGTAAACAAGTGGACTAACGGGAACTGCACCAAGATATTGTTGATATGTCGAAGTGGCGAATAAGGAGTTGAGATGTGCTTACTAATTCATGACAACCTGCAGCTACATAACTATTTGGTATTATTACTATCGAATTCTCGATTACTATCGAACTACGAATTCTCTATTTGTCACAATTCGACCACAATTCACAACAACGTATATATGTATGTCATCGCTTGCACACACATAATATGGACAACTAAAATCGGCGTTTACTTACCCTGAAGTTGTATCGTTATTATAAATATAATACAAATTTATACCTAAATTTGTGTTCTACGCATCTATATGCGAAGGACTCAAAAAGTTTGATAGAACTAAAGCGAATGTTTCAATACAGGGAAAGTTTTATCTATTCTTTTGTAACAGGCTATAGAATGTATCAAATTCTATAGTTATAACCGATCGTCGTGATAATTAGTAGCATCGGTTAATATCTGGACACAGGTAATATTTAACCCATTCTTTTATGATAAAATAGAATAGGTGAGATGTATAGAAGTTGGTCTAATATAGCTAAACTAGTGGAGGGTTGTAGCAAAATGATTAATCAAAATTATTACTAGTGAAATATCACATAATATATCTAGCAGAGATCATCATCATCAGCCTGTAAGAGACCCACTGCAAGGCCATAGACCCCTTCCCAAAGGAAGATATGGGCATAATCACCATGCCACCCAACGAGCTATTGGCGATTTTAAACTCTGATAAATATACAGTTCTATGTTATACCACATACAGTGGTGTTAAAGAATATTTGATGTTTTCATTCACCGTCAGCCAATAGTGTTAATAGATATCCGCGATTTTCAAAAAAATTGTTGGTATATGCCGGGGTTTGAATCTGCTGCCATCGGATTGATATTTCATTGAACAAACCGACTACATCGACTAGACTCACTGCTATAGCAGTGTCAGAAAATATAACTTAACGGCTTCGGAAGTACATAACAGTAAATTTATTTTCCATCTCTACGATTCATCATCGAAACTATTACAATAAAAAAGTGTGTATGTACTTATGTACACGCGTTAGAAGTTATACTTCTTAGGCGTAACAAAAATAAAATCTTTTAAAAAAAATTATATTTTGCCTTATACGTTTGTACACTAACAATAGAAAAAAGGTATTTAATACATTCAAAGTTTTTATACAAAGAACTACAAACAACAAATACAACGAAACAAAATTTGAAGTTGACCATAGCTAACTTCAGGGTGTCGGTTTTTCGTGGCGTGGTGCGCGCGCATCGTAAAAATTTACTCTCTTCATTTTCCCCTAACGCGCCAATAGAAGTATAACTTCAAAAATTAAATCTATTGTCTAGTAGTAGATTTTCTGATTAATGGTATTTCCCTGTACATGAATTTGCAATCATATTGTAAGTTCAGTGTACAAGCTGTTCTCAGAATGTTGTGGCATACATCACTTTGATGTGACTGATTTACAGTCGATGCGTTTTCTATTTTTTAATTCTAAAACAGTAGACGCCGATCGTGAATTTGTTTGATGTTTAAAAACACAAAATTTTAATCAAAACATATACGACGTAATATTTTATTTTAAATTTAATTGTAGAATTATACAAAATGACGAAATTAAAAAAAAATCCACGATTGAATTCGGAAAGTTTTAATTTTCTCGTGTAACTAAATGTATCTACCAAGGATGTTACTGTTAAGTTTGAATTTAATATATTCATCTCACACACAGTTTATTTTACCTGTAAAATTCATATGTATACTGTCATCAGTTAAATTTATGATCATATTCCACGTACAAGCGGAAACGTTATTTTTTTACCAAACAACGAACAACAACGTAAATATGGCTGGAAATATCATCCCTTCTTTACAAAAAAGGTTAGATAACAATGAACTGAAAAAGAAATTCGATGAATACACAATGGTCAGAAAGAAAACACACTTTACAATTCCATATTCAAATAACAATATTTCCAATGAAAACGCTTATCGCTTTGACAGCGAAATTCGAAATCCTAACACAATTAATTCCATTCCAAATTCGAATATTATGAATAAAAATATTTCATATTCAAATAACACTTATTTGAACGTGGATAATATAAATAACTTGCGACAAGCGGACGGTGATATGATATTTTTACCGGAGTACAACGAAATGTTTAAAGTTTTAACCAAACAAGCTGAGCTGATGATGAAAGTGATAGAGAATATAGAATCTGGTAACTTTTTGAGGAATAAAGGCGATTTCGATTATTTACTCGAAGAGCTGGATAGGAAGAATAGAGCGCCCATTATAGAGTTGGAAAACAAAGAAACGACAAAAGAACCAGAGAGAAAGAAAACAGAAACCGTAAAACCATCGACAATTATGACAATTTTTGATGAGACCAAGATTAGAGACTCGTTAAAGAATGATCCTTACGTTAAGAGGATAATGAAGATGGCGAGTAAGAGTAGAGAAGATTACATAAAAGCTGCGAAGAAGTATTATAATGTTTAAAGACTAGCTGATACCCGCGACTTTGTTTGCATCGTCCTGCGCGTACGCGTCCGCTTGCCCCACTTCAAGGCAAGAAAAGACACGTCGCAAAACAGTTAGTACTTCAAAAATCGTAGTTTCCTAAAACTTCAATAAAGTTATATTAATTACGATATCATTTCTTTTTTTATAACAACACAGAGGCTTTAAGTTAAAACCATTGTTTATCGATATCTACCAGTAGCTTCCGGGTGATACGCACACACTGAAATTAATTTACTCGCCTTATACCAGGTGAAAGGTTAGACACTCGCAGTATTCTATAATATGATACTTCATGGTCACATTTAACACATAAAATAATAAACAAATACTAAAAGACAACAATGAGAAACTTAGGTAAAGTTTGTTCTAAGAATTTCAAAGTATGGATAATAACTTACACCTAGGTTGGATGACCGGTGATAAAACCTGCGAGCGGCGACACGGAGTTAATAATTTTCGATAACAAACTTTGTTCAAACTTCAAAAAATTATTCTTTTTTAGTTGTTTAGTTTCACTGTCACTTCTCCCAACGGTCATTGACACTGTGCTTTAACAGAAACTTTTAGATGATTGAGTATAATTTTTGTTTGTTTCTAGATAATGATATCAAATATTAAGCACTAATATCTAAATTTATTTAAAACGAGAATCGAGTGCAGAGTGTCTTCCATAAATATTGCCACTGTCTAAACATTCACCTGGTATAAAAAGAAGATAAACTATTAAAATTGCGCTGAGAACTTAATATTTAATGTAATTTATAATAAATAAGAAGATATTGACAGACAAATATAACATATATTATTTGCACCGGCATGATCTAAATACTAGAAACTGTGACAAACTTGTCGTCCCATATTTCAGACTTAGCAAAACTAATAATAGTTTCTTAGGTAATAGTGTTAGGTTTTACAATAAAGTCCCAAAACATATTACCGATTTGCCGGACTGTAAATGTAAGCGCCATGTCAAGCGGGTTTTAGTGTCGAAAGGCTACGACTATAGTGGATCAATTCGTGAACGATGGTGACGTTTGGAATTGACTCCTCTCTGTGCATCCACTAAAAACGGTATTGTACGTATAATGTATTTGAAATATATATTTATGTTAAAAAGATGTACCCAATCGAGGTTCTTGCCGGTTCTTCTCGGTGACTGGGTTGTTTTCGGAACCGGTGGTAGTTTTGACGTTCATAAGCGCCTTATTGGGGCCTAAACTGAATAAAGTATTTTTGATTTGATTTATAAATGAAAATAATAGTCAAAATATCCATCTTATACTCGAATTTATAATAAATTCTTTATAGAGATATGTTTCTAAATACATAGAAAGGTATTTTGTTACCAAATTATGTTTATCTATCTATTATATTTACTTTATCATAATGTCTAGAATTCATATAAAAATATTTATCCAGACTTGGGTATATTTGCTAAATCTTAACCGACTTCAATAAGGAGGACGTTCTCGATACTTTAGTATTTTTCTTTTAAAGTTTGTTATCTCAGCACTTCGTCATTTATATACTAACAAGCTTTTGCTCGAGGCTTAGCTAAGAGCTCGCGGGTTAAGATCATTATCGCACGTAAGAGTCCCACGGCAAGGCTTTAAACCTCTTCCCAAATGTATGGGCATAATCACCAGCGCCAGCTCACGACGTATTGGTCATTTCAAACCCCGAGAAATCCAGTGCTATATTGTTCCCACATACGGTAGTACTAGAAGAACATTACTCAGATTCGACTTAGCTTAGCTCAGTTAAGTCGCGAATTGCATGTATAAGGCAACAGCCCAAGTCGAGGTGTGCCGCGCACCCTTGAGCTAGTTCACTTAAACGCTCGCCTTAGTAGTCCGGTGAAGCTGTTAAGACCTTGATAGGTCAATAGCGTAGTAAGTTCGAAAAAAATACTCAGATTCGGGTCACCTCACGTTGCTTTCATTCATCGTCAGCCGATAGTGATACCAATTTAATTTAGTAAATGTACGCGAATCCCGAAAAATTCGTTGGTACATGCCGGGGTTCGAACCTGCGGACATCTGATGTCCACCATGTTCCACCGATCGAACCATTATTTTTTTTTAATATATCATAGAAGGCAAACGACCAGACGGGTCCCCTGATGTTAAGTGATCACCGCCTTCCATGGACACTAGCAACACTAAGGGAGTCGCAAGTTACCAGCCTGTGTTTGCGGTTGGGGAGAGGGAATAGAGGAGGGGAGGTGGGTCTCCGGCGCTATCACTGACCGAACGAAACGCAACAATGCAGGCAATGTTACTTCACGTCGGCGTTTCTGTGTGTCGGGTGGTAGTACCGCGGGCGAGCCAACACATTCATGCTGTAACCAGTAATATCTTCAATGTGGCTATACAAAACCACTAGACTTTTGCAACGTAACTACTAAAAACCGATTCTCACGAATTCTTGCGTACACGTTGTCAGGGGTACAGTACAACATACACTGTACACCTTTCAATCAAATAAACAATACCCTGTCCCAAAGATAGGTACAGCCATAAGTTCCTAGTTGCTATGCATTGCTTGAGCGCTAGGAAAACGGTTGTTTTAGAAAAAATCCGCAAGCCAAGTTTTATAACGTTTTCTTTTTGTTTTTAAGGCAAAATATGTATCGTTTTTCGTCTCGCGTATTTAAATTTGAACCGATAATTGTTATTTTAATACTGATAAATATATATATATATATATATCGAGTATTTGTAACCACATGATCAGCTAGTGTCAACTATATATTTATATATATATATAGTTCTCCTCATCGATTTCGATGACGGCGACTCCAAAACATTTCATTTCTTTCGAGCAGTGGAGCTGAGTGGAGTGGGTGGAGCTGGCCATTTTGATTGTATGTATACGTTTAAGAAGGTTTCGGTCTATCTTTTAATACATGGCGTTTTTCGTCAATTATTTCCAAACGGTTATCCTCAAACCTTGCAACACTTTTAAAGACAACAACGGTCGTCTTGGCGCTGTACTGATAACTAACCAGTGTTTAATCGTTTTTATAAATCAGAACAAAAATTCAGATTTAAATTGATACTTCTTTTTAAATTTGATGTTGCATTTTTGATTTACTTTGAAAATAGCTAAAAAACATGACAACTCAAAAATGGTTAACAATTGCTGAATAATAATATCGCCTATCAACTCCTAACGAAATAATATCGAATTACCAATAAACCTGAATAGATTATATGTGTCTGCTATTTGATATATAAAAATTAAACACAGACCAATGTTAATGACTACGTCCGGTACCGCTATGACACACCCGAGAGGCGAGACTACAACGCCACCCGGGGAACCACTATTGACCTGCGATACCGCGCTATTGACTTTATCGGGGGTGTTACTAATGACCTCGAACGCTATTGGTTGAAGTTACCGGCTGTTCATTATTCACCCCGGTGTCAGACGACATTGGTGGGGGTTCGGCATATAAAGGGCAAGATGTCGCTGATCTGGACGCACTCCTATGTGGAAGTTATTGTGAGGCGAAGCTCTGCCCGGATAAATAGTCACAGTGCCTTCAGAGTGTTTATTGGTTTTCCGACTGACTGACTGACTGGCTGATTATACATATTGTGTAACACCAATCAATTATTTCTAATTCACGGAAATGTCAACATATATGAAAAAAAACCGCTTCAAATTGCAATAGATGTTGCAATTCCGTCTTTATTTGAACAGTTACGTTAGTCGTTATGTAGTTTTTAGGCGCGCTACGGTATATGAAACATACACTGAATATTAATTCTGTAGACACCTGACGGTCATATAAAGGTCGATTTTTTACATATTATTCGAGCTGGTTTAAAGTATGCTTTTGAATTTACTTTTAAAACAATACCCATTTATGTTAATCCAAATGTTCTTATCTGTAAACATATGGACTAACGCTAGCACGCAAGGAAAGCTCTCAAATGGAAAAATAACCGATTTTGAAACATTTTTCCTTGGTGCTCCGCTCCTATATGTCTTAGAATTATGATATACAGCCTATAGCCGTCCTTGATAAATTAGCTAACTAACACTGAAAGAATTTTTCAATCGCGCGTTCAACCATTTATTTTCTTAACGTGGAGAAATCCCTTATGGATACGCCACCCTCCCGGGGAGAGGGTGGGTTATATCCGAGTCGCACGGTCTAAAACCCCACGGTGTACCGACAGACCGTTTTGTGGGGGCGGCAAGGGATCGTTCAAGCGAATCAACCTTGTAGAGAGGAAGGTGGCCGCCGGGCTCCTACCTACAGAGGGACAGACCGGGTACACACCGGCTACCCCCCTCGGCCGCCGGACCAGTGCAATGAGATGGGCCCCCGGCCCATCCCCTCAGGTCCGGCTACAGCGCGTTCAACCAAACAAACAAACCCTCTAGCTTTATAATATTAATATGGATAAGAATGTAAAGTTAATTTGTCTGTATATCCAGATTTTTACGAAAATAATAATTACAAATGACTAAGTACTTAAACATATTTAAATCATTTTTAGAAATGTCTGCTTTTTTTAGCAGCTAGTATTTATTTATTAATAAATAAATGTGGATAATGCAACAGTCAATAGTCCGATGAATAATATAATAACAATAATTGGGGTGTCAAATAGCATCTAAGATTTGAGACATCCAAGCCAACCTCACCTGCACGTGGTGCACCCTGTTCAATAACGAACGAGGCAATGGCGAAAGCGAGGTGGTAGGGTTCTACAGCCCGACTGGGTCGCAACCACCATGTATATGGCGAAAAAACCCGTCATAGTGATTCGCTTCTGCGGGTCGCGTTTCGGGACCAGCCTGTGCATATCCAGCTTTTCGCAGGCCGGCATGACAACAGCGGCGACCGGCGATGGATACTGTGTCACTCGGTGGTCGCAATTGTTTTTGGATTGTACTGTGCTTATCATCAGGCACAGACATTTTGCCGTGCTACTATATAAAAAAAAATAAAAAAGGAACACAATAGACTGAAAACCTACAACGCTTTATCACATCGATACAACCTACAATAATGAAAAATTAGAATTATAAAACAATAAAATTTCTGAGAAACATTTGACAAAGAAAAAATAAATCAATGAAGAAGTTTGAAATATTTTTTTAATGAAAAAAAAGTGTGTGTGTGTGTACTTACGTACACGCGTTAGAAGTAATACTTCTATTGGCATAACAAGACGAGGATCTTTTCAAAAATTTTATCTTTTGCCTTATTCTACGTTTGTAGAAAAAACGACACTAACAATAGAAAAAAGGTATTTAATACATTGAGTGTTTTAATACAAATAAATACAAATACTAATAAACAAAATGTTGACTATAGCTAACTTCAGGGTGTCGGTGTTTCGTGACGGTGTGCGCGCGCATCATAAAAATTTACTCTCATCATTTTTCCCTAAAGCACCAAAAGAAGTATAATATCAAATTGAATAATAATAAAAATCATACAATAAAATTAATTATGTATATATGGACGCGCGACCGTGCTGCCATCTGGTTTCAATGTAAGTAAGTAACAAATTAAATCAAAGCTTCGTTATCTGTAGTGCCATCTATCAGCTAATCCGGAACTTAAATAACACAGGATATTAATATTATTAGCAACTATTATTTTCAACGATTTTTGATTGTTTTGTTTATAAACTATTTATTTAAAAACAGGATGGTACAGAACCGAGACGCCATATTGCCGTTCCTAGACGCGACTAAAGAAGTTTCACTTCAATAATTTAAATATACAAATTATGAAAATTAAAAGTATGTTTTTTTTCTCTTATAGGAGGCAAACGGACCGACGGGTCACCCAATGGTAAGTGATCACCGCCGTCCATAGACACTAGATCCACCGGCGGAGTCACAAGTGCGTTGAAATTGACTGTAATATTATAATATTAAATTTAAATATGTAATACACAGCACAATTAAATTAAAAATACAAAAGAGAACATTGTTATTTCATTGTTTTGATTTTTCACTTCTGTGGCCAGTCCCTTATAACTGCCTCGACTTTTTTTTAATTTTACGTCTTAGACATTTCATCTTTACAAAATAAAATATCACGATATTTTCATTTAAGATAACGTTATTAAAACTTTAATAAAAAAACTACGACGCGTTCATCTATGTCGGAAGTGGGGCAAGCGGTGTGGTGCACATACGTAGCCGACATTTTTTTTTATTGTAACACGGGAAAATGACTGCACTATGCCTGATGGTAAGCACAGTACAAATCAAAAACAATGGCGACCACCAAGTGACACACTATCCAGCTGGTCGCCTCTGTCATGCCTACGAACACCTGGATATGCACAGGCTGATCCCGAAACGCGACCCGCAGAAGCGAATCACTATGACGGGCTTTTTTACCATATACATGGTGGTTGCGACCCAGTTAGGCTGTAAAACCCTACCACCCCACAAAAACGGAAAATAAACGGATAATTTTGTTTACAAAGAAATTTTGTAATCAAAGTTTAGCTTGATAACAAAGAACGCAAACAAAATCACGGGTATCACCCAGTTAATTCTATCTTTAGTTTAAAATATATCATCTCAAGTTCCTAACCGAGTCGTACCGACGACCGTGAACTAAAAATTAATTGCGATCAGTCGATAGACTGGTCTTCGGAGAAGTCGTCGCGTCGACTGGATGTGCCAATCCCATCGCTGTGACCTTTATTGACCTTTGAGATGCAACAATGCATCTAAGAACTTAACGTACAAAACTGTTATACGTTATTAATTGCCAACAGTGTTTGGACTCTGTTTAGAAAACCATTTTATTTTCAACTAGCTGACCCGTGCCCACTTCGTTGGGCGGTACTAGTGGGCATTATCAAGCTACAACTTTTTTTTAGAACTCAATGATATATCTCTCATCGTTAAGGCAGCGTTCGTAAGAAACGTTTTCGTTCGACCATTTTTTCTCCGACTCTCAAGATATTATTACCCCCTACAATCTCAAAAACTTTACCTCTTTATAATATTAGTATAGATATATTTAGTTAATAGCTTCTGCCCGCGACTTCGTACGCGTGGAATGGTTATTTCGGGCTAAGACGCAGCGGAAGCTCTGAAAAGGAAAAAATACCCCGATTTTGCAACATTCTTCATTGCTGCTCCGCTCCTATACGTCTTATCGTGATGATATATAGCCTATAATCTTCCCCGATAAATGAGCTATACAACACTGAAAGAACTTTCCTAATCGGACCAGTAGTTCCTGAGATTACCCCTTACAACGTCACAAACTCACAAACTCCACCTCTTTATAATATTAGTATAGACTAACTGTACCCGGGTCTCTGTCCGAGTGGAATCTAATGTAAAAAAACAGTGAATTAAAACTACTTTTCTTGCGTAATTACGCCGCGTCGTCATTAAAATAACTTATTTAATGAAACAAATACTATGTTATTCTACGATCGGTTTATCATTTTCTTGGTGTTGTTTTATTGTGAACCCAGTACTTTAGTATTGATGCTTGTTCATACAAACATACGGACAGACAATTGTAAAAAGTAAATTTTCAAAAAAAAGTATTAACCGACTTCAATATCAGTCAAAAACCCATAAGGCACTAAAAAGCGGAAAATAAATAGTTTATCAAATTAACCAAATTAAATAAAACATATGAATATGTGTGCTACCTAGAGATGTACTGGAAGTCGGTACCAACCAAAATTTTTGTATTACAGAGACGCGAGAGTGGACTTAAACTTTGTACCTGTAGATGATATGATTTTCGGTTTGGTTGGCACCGACTTCCAATACATCTCTAGGTAGCACACATATTCATATGTTTTATTTAATTTGGTTAATTTGATAAACTATTTATTTTCCGCTTTTTAGTGCCTTATGGGTTTTTGATTGATATTGAAGTCGGTTAATACTTTTTTTTGAAAATTTACTTTATTTTTCCATTTTTAGTGTACATAAATATATTTTACTAGCAGTGCCCGCGAACTCCGTTCCGCCTTAAGTATATTAAAATATGCGCATTTTTGCGGTATGGTATCTATCGGTATGGTATGCGATATGGTTTCAATTGGTTGTACAATAAGTAACGTTTGGTACGAACGCAACCTTTTCAGTAATCCGCGATAGTTTCTACCACCAACTCGGCTACCATCGCTTCACACATTATACACCTTAAGTAATGTAATTACAATGCTTGCGTCATGTTGCAACACAGCAACGAACATAAGCACAATAGGCTCCTAAGAATTGAAGAGTTTTTTTTATAATATTGGTGGCAAACGAACATACGGGTCACCTGATGGTAAGTGATCACGGCCGCCCATGGACAATTGCGACACGAGAGGAAACACAGATGCGTTGCCGGCCCTTAAGAAAGGAGTAGGCTCGTTTCTTGAAAGTTTACTTACTTTGTCACGGATCCCATAACCAGAACCTAACCAAACTCTCATCAAACTACCCTTGAAGTATATCCTTTTCAATAAAAAATGAATCATCGAAATCGGTTAGCGTAATATTGAGTTATTCGTCTATTTGTCGTGTACATACTTAATGCAAATTTAAAACTTATACGGTTTTGCACTGGATGCCGTTGTCGGAACTTTTGAAATGGGACCACATGGGAAGCACCAGCTTTCAAATAAAAAAAAGAATAATCAAAATCGGTTCACCCAGTCCAAAGTTATGAGGTAACAAACATAAAAAAAAATACAGACGAATTGATAACCTCCTCCTTTTTTTGAAGTCGGTTAAAAATGGTTGAAATGTATTTTATTATCCATTCCTAGATCAATTTTTTTAACGAGAATAGAAACGTACAGACTAGTTTGATTTACGTTATTTTTGTATGTATAGACAAGCGGGCCCGGCGGACGTTGTTCCGTCCTGAATATAAAAAAAAAATCTTGACAAATTATATACCAAATAAACCTTCCTGATGAATCAATTTATCTTTAGATGAAAGCAGATTTTTTTAAATATTATAGTGGGCAAACGAACAGGTGGGTAACCTGATGGTAAAGTGATCACCGCCGTCCATAGACACCAGCAATACCAGGGGAGTCGCAAGTGCGTTGCCGGCCTGTGTTTGAGAGACGGGGAGTGGGGACAGGGAGAGGGGGCGGGGTGGTAGTATCCGGCGCTCTCACTGACCAAACGAAACGCAACAGTGCAAGAACCGTTACTTCACGTCGGTTTTCTGTGAGAGGGTGGTACTACCCCGGGCGAGTCGACCAATTCATGCTGAAACCAGTAATAGCTTCAGCGTGGATCTGCCACCTTCACTATCCGTTGAAAATCCGTTCACTAGTTTTTGAGTTTCTCACGAACAGACAGACGTGGTAGAACACTTTGTTTTATAATACGTCACAATAGAAGCAGATGAAACCGTACTAATTTATCACAAAGGAGTCCATATACCATGAAGGTTATAAGGTATTTTTATTCTGAGCTTACGTAAACAGACTTAGACAAAAATACCAGAATAAATATCAATTACATGGAATTTACTGAGAACGCTTCTTTATTTCAAAAATAGCAATAGAAACATTATTGGTCTTCAATATATTGATAATATTATTTCAAAGGACTATTATTAATGTGTATTTTTTAATATCGTATAACATTTCTTACATCGCCCTCAGGGTTTTTCTAGGTAAATTAAAGAAAACACTAAACTAGTCTACCGCCTACGTGTGCTTACTTACAGACATCTTAATAATTTACTAATGAGAATCAGCAATTAATGATTTATTCAAAGAAAGGCTCGGACATTACAAGGAGAGTAAGTACTATTTCTATTATATTAAAAAGGGACCATTTGCGAAGTAATTTTATTAAGTTACTTTACTGTGCCCGCGACTTCGTCCGCTTGGAACCTGACGTAATACACAGTTATGAATAAAGTCATGTATATAAATAACGTACTGAATCCATTTATCCATTTTCGATGGGTGTAAGGGCTGTCGAATAACATCATAAGACTTGAGACACCCAAGCCAACCTCACCTGCACGTGGTGCCTGACGAATAACGAACGAGACAATGGCGAAAGCGTGGTGGTAGGGTTCTACAGCGCGACTGGGTCGCAACCACCATGTAATAACGTACTGAATCCATTTATCCATTTTCGATGGGTGTAAGGGGTGTCGAATAACATCATAAGACCTGAGACACCCAAGTCAACCTCGCCTGCACGTGGTGTCTGATGAATAACGAACGAGGCAATGGCGAAAGCGTGGTGGTAGGGTTCTACAGCGCGACTGGGTCGCAACCACCATGTATATGGCGACAAAGTCCGTCATAGTGATTCGCTTCAGCGGGTCGCATTTCGGGATCAGCCAGACAATGGCGAAAGCGGGGTGGTAGGGTTCTACAGCCCGACTGGGTCGCAACCACCATGTATATGACGACAAAGTCCGTCATAGTGATTCGCTTCAGCGGGTCACATTTCGGGATCAGCCTGTGCATATCCAGCTTTTCACAGGCCGGCATGACAGCGGCGACCGGCGATGGATAGATTCTCTCTCGGTGGTCGCCTTTGTTTTTGGATTGTACCGTGCTTACCATCAGGCATAGGGCAGTCATTTTGGTGTGCTATAATACAAAAATTCCTATCTATTTTTCTCTCGTACTAACGCCGCGTCGTCATTAAAATTACAATAACTTTTGATAGAGTGGACCGATTTTAATGAAACAAAGACTAAGTTACTCTCGAAGATATGCTTTATGATATTCTAGGGTTTATTGTGAACCCAGTGCGAAAAAGCACAGACACGTTATTTTTACATTCTTCTTATATTTATAGATTTTCTTATGGCAATTTTTTGTTGTTCCGCCCTGATTATAAAAAAAATCCTTGACAAATTATATACTAAAACCTTCCTCATGAATCACTCTATCTACTGGTGATGCATGCAAATCCGTTCAGTAGTTTATGAGTTCATCGCGAACAGACAGACAGACAGACGCGGTAGGGGACTTTGTTTTATAGCATGCAATGATGATGGCGCGGTTATGTAATTTTGGGTTCTGTTTTAACTAACATTTTCATAACTTGACTTCGGAAAGTTTTTGACGAGATCTTAGCCGTCATCTAGTCAATAATATTATAAGATTATAGAGGGGGTGTGGCTCTCAAATGCAGTTGCCGGAACACACCAACAAGTACTTTGCGACAGATAGGATTCGGAGGTGGTAGCCACGCTGTAGCTATTACTAGTTTCAGCATGAATGGGTCGGCTCGTCCGGGGTAGTACCACCCTCTCACAGAACACCGACGTGAAGTAACTATGCTGGCATTGTTGCGTTTCGTTCGGTCAGTGACAGTACCGGAGGCCCACCTCCCCCCTTTCTCCTTTTCCTACCCCTTCCCCACACACAGGTTGGCAACGCACTTGCGACTCCCCTGGTGTTGCTAGTGTCTATGGACGGTGGTCATCAGGTGACCCACCCATTCGTTTGCCGCCTTTTGACATAAAAAAAGGATAGTCGTGGTGACCTAGTGATTTGATCGATGGAATATGTATAGTAACACTATCGGGTGACGGTGAAAGAAAACATGGAGAAGAAACCCGAACCTGAGAAATGTTCTTGTAGTACATGTGGGAAAAATATATAACTGTGGATTACTCAGAGTAAGAAACGCCATTACGTCGTAGGCTGGCGTGGTCATTACGCCCATACCTTCTTTCAGGAAGAGGCCTATGGCCTTGCAGTGGGTCTCTTAAAGGCTGATAATGTTTTTTTTTTATTGTAACACTGCAAAGTGACTGCACTGCACAAACAAAAAACCATGACGACTACCGAGAGATGCGTTATCCTTCGCCGGTCGCCGCTGTCATTCCGGCCTGCGTGAGCGTACAACCTCCGTCCGTGTCCAGAGGTGACCAGTGTTATTCATCTCACCGGTACTCGAGATACGACGAAAGTCATTCACTACTGGATATACATGAGCTGATCCCGAAACGCGACGCGCAGATAGAATCACTATTACGAGCTTTTTCGCTACATGCATGGTGGACGCGACCCAGTCGGCCTTTAAAACCCTACAACCCCGCTGTCGCCATTGCCTCGTTCGTTACTCAGCAGAGTGCACAACGTGCAGGTGAGGTTGACTTGGGTGTCGCAAGCTTAAGATGTTATGCGAAACCATTTACACCCCATAACCAGGCTTAAAAAAGCCCCACCACCATGCAAATGCATTTTCATACTCAAAACTTTTTTGTTAGATCATTCTAAAATTTTAACAATTTATTTGTATCGTATTATACTTCGAGGGGGTCGAAGGGTCACGTACAAAATCGAAGCTAAAAACTGTCCGCGTAAATATATACTTATGTGTAGCTATTTGTGTACTAAGAAAGGCAGAAAAAAAGTTTTAAAACAGTTTTAAGTTCAACCTAATTACAACCATGACACCTAGTAATAAAGTCACAAATGTAAACAATAAATTACTCCCCTCACAAATGAAAAGATAACATAAACAACATTTAGTGTGAATTCAACCTTAACAAACAATTTTTAAAGTACTTTTTCCCGTTATTGTGAGTGTTTGTGCGTGGTTGGAGAGTCTTGGCCAAACATTTGTACCACAGGTTTAAAATCGGTAATTTTGTTCAAAATTTGATATTATTTGTTAGTTTAAAGCTTAAAATATAACTTATTCAACATGTATTTAGGGAAAGTAAGATACTCCGGCCGTTAAATTGCTTTTTCTGGTATTATTTTTGCATCTTTTGAATACACTGCGGCATGTGAAACGTGCTGACATTGGCTGTGTTTCAAACAGACTAAACAAAATAAAAACTCGCATTTCAAGTGAGCTGTTATTTACCGAGACGTATTTTTCGCGCCGACCCGATATCTAGTTATTATTGATCGAAGGTTTTATACTCCTCTATCTTTCAAGGACACGTTCATTTATTTTTATTATATGCGAAGTTAATTTTAGAAAGACATAAACATATTTATATCTACCTAGACATATAATAAAAATATAAATCTAATGTGTCTGTACGGAACACCTCCACTCTCCCTCCTCCCAAACACAGGCTGCCAACGCACTTACAAATCCCTCGCTGTTGCTAGTGCCAATGGACGAAGGTGATCACTTAACATCAGGTGACCCACAAGTTAGTTTGCCAGTAATGACATTTAAAGAACAAGGAAGTTTTTTTACGAAGAATCTCCAGAAGAATCCAGTGGTCAGAATAGTGGCAGTCGTAAAAAAAAGAATTCATGATTAAATCACATCGCCTTCTACTGATATACTATATAACCAAAATGTCATTATAAAATTCCTTCCAAATACATATCAATGAAGTGGAATGACCGTGGGTCGTACCTGAAGAAGCGTCTCGGTCACATACAAACAAGCGCCGCCAAAGTACTAACAATATTAGAAGTTAGTAGTTAATATACTATCCCTCGCTGTTGCTAGTGCCTATGGACGGAGGTGACCACTTAACATCAGGTGACTTAACCCGCCTGTTCGTTTGCCTCCTATGAAATAATAAAAAAATAAAAATGTTTATAAAATCTCGCCATCAAAAAGCTTTATCACAGGCTACATACACCGTCAGATTTACGGAGGCGAATTTGACAGCTCTACCCCGATAGTTTGCGATACCTCGGACAGTTATCTCGATATATAAAAATCCAGTGTCATGATGTTTGTCCACGAGGAACTCCGATACTACTCAACCGGTCTTCACGAAACGTTGGCTTTGTGTATAATTTGGTCCAACTTGAGAGATACGATAATTTATATTTCGATTAATCGCATCGATATTTTTAAATTACAAATTAAATTATTGTCAATGTTGATTATTGTTATTCATTGTAAATTTCATCAGTCACGAACAGATGGCGCTTTAAATTAGTTTTTTGACAGAAAACTGGTAGGACCGACTGTTCTTCCGGCGGAAGGAGACGGCCGGTGTGTACCCGGCTGTCTCCTAACAAGACGGGGCCCGGCGGCAGCGCTTTCGCTACTGGGCCAACCGCTGGGGTGGCACGATGAAGTCTATGAAGTCGTGACGCCCCAATTATAGCGGCAGACGTACACCGTGGGGTTTTAGTCCGTGCGATTCTGACATAACCCACCCTCTCCCCGGGAGGGTGGCGTATCCATATCGGATTTCCCCACGTTAAAAAAAAAAAGGACCGACTGTTCTAGATATCTCATAGATAGCGCTACACTTTAATTGTTCTTTTTATCAACTCCAGTTTCATTTATAGTGCACGTGTTCTGTTCAGAGCCACGGCAACGCGTGGCCGAGTCGGCTACTCCTTATATATATTTGACAATACACACTTGTCGAAACCAGTCAGCCATATCAAAAATACGTACATTAAAAAGGAAAACGTAACAAAAACACTTTAATCACCCATAAAATATACCCGTCGGACCGGTTAATGGCTTCTGTTATTTGATTTATTCAGATATCTCAAAGGCGAATATATTCCCAAGTGTTCACAGCAAGTTACGTGACTAATTGGCTTATTTAAATGACACCCGTTCATAATAATTTATATTTATTATGTAAATATGTATATGAGAAATACCAAAGACTGACTCATCACGATATATCCTAAACTATATGTCCGAACGACTTGAAATTATTCGGGTGTAAGGGGTGTCGAATAACATTTAAGACTTGAGACACTCGAGCCAACCTCACCTGCACGTGGTGCACCTTGCTGAATAACGAACGAGGCACACCCCTTACAAAACCAAACCAAACTCATGGACAAGTTCAAAAACTACGAGATATCTCGTTGTTGGCAGTCAACGTATTTATAGCCTTCGTCAAAACTTTGTACTTTTTTATTATAGTGAATCTTTTACTTAACCCGTACAAATTTAGGTTCAATCCGATATACACGTATTCATTTGTGAATCATGCAATTTCGATTGTATGGTTCACAAATGTATATATATGTATGAATAGCTTAGAATAGTTAGCTAGGACAGACGCGTCTTTTTCCAGGTAACAGCCCAAGCCGAGGTGTGCGTGCACCCTTGTGTATGTTACCTAAACCCAAATCGGTTGCGTGCCTTAAGCGCCAACCTTAGTAGTCCGGTGAAGCTGTGAAGACCCTGCCGGGTCAATAGCGTAGTCAGGTCGTGAAAAAAAAAAACCGTACAAATTTAATGATTTTAACTAACTGGTGGGCGCCCAGTGGTCGACATTCGACCATAGTTCATTGATTTTTTAAAGGGATAAATATTATAATAATAGTTATATGTTATAATATCACTGTTGAATGTAGAATGAAAAAGGGTAACTGGAACGTAAGAGTAAAATAATACATACAGTCGAGCATAGTAACCTTAGTAATCACAACATTTTTTGAAGTCCTTTATTGACAGATGTCAAAATGTCTTTTTTATTTACAATCGTGTATATGTTGTGTAAAATTGAAGCATTAGTGTGAGTAATGCATATTTTAATTAATTGAATGTATTTCTAATGCATTTTATATAAAATAAATAACTTTCTGCACTTCTCCTCCATATAAAATTTAACTATGCCAAATTTCACGTTTATCCGTTCGCCCAATTCCGTTAAAAAGGGATACAATGTTTAGGCTTCACGTATTTTTAATATATAAATGATGACATCATTGAGTTTGACAAAATAAAATAGTTTGCGTACTACCGCTTATGTTTCACTACGCAGTACTTAACTGGCGACGAGGATTGTTTAATTTCAATTGTTTAGCAGTATTTCGACATATATAAAATACATATATATTACGATACATATTTCCGAAAGTAAAATTGAGTGTTTCGATATTTATCTTGGCGAAAACGGTCAACCTAAGTGAATCGCGTCAAATAGTTTATGGCACACAGTTTGTGAACTACCCCTTGTGTTTCACTGTGCAATACTTGACTAAAATAACAGCGTAGTTCGAAGAATTTCCTAACTCAATGTCGCAGGTAGACTGCGTAATTAAATATTCAGCAGGTTCTTTTGGCGGGATCTCGGTCTCTCACGTAGTGGCTTTTATATTTTATTCATACTCGTGTGTTATTTGACTCTAAACTTTATAATATTGGTGGTTTTTTTTTTCTTTCGAACTGACTACGCTATTGACCATGCAAGGTCTTAACAGCTTCACCGAACTACTAAGACGAGCGCTTAAGGCACTCAGAAGATTTTATTTTGACAACTAGCTCAAGGGTGCACGGCACACCTCGGCTTTGGCTGTTGTCTGATACATGCAATTCGCGACCTATCTGAGCTAAGCTAAGCTAACTATTCATACATATATGAGTTGTTGAAACATATATGTGTACCAAGCATACATACCTCAACAACTCTTATATATATTTCGTATCGGATAATATTCTGAACTATTTGAGTTTGATAAGGGAAAAAAAATAAAACCCTTCCACTTACATGTGTAAGCGTGTATGCGTGCACGTATGTGGAGGTGATATGTGTAATGTTGTCGCTAATATTGGTGGTGTTTTACGTAATATAGTTCTGTTATTGTGCACAAGCGACGAGGATGGAAAATAATACCATGGGGCATGAATTCTGAGATGTTACAAAAACTCCCTAGAAAGTTCTAACAAGGGAGCCACCATTTTGTCAGAACATTGAAAGTATTACATGACAGTTGTAACATGATTCTCTACTCGGTTGAAAAACTGAATTTAGTAAAAGACCGGCATAATCTAAATACTAGAAACTGTTATAAACAGGTCGTCCCATGTTTCAGACTTACCAAACCCAGTAATAGTTTTAGGTTTTCCAATAAAGTCCCAAAGCATGTTACCGATTATTATCCGATACGAAATATATATAAGGGTTGTTGAGGTATGTATGCTTGGTACACATATATGTTTCCACAATTCATATATGTATGAATAGTTAGCTTAGCTTAGCTCAAATAGGTCACCAATCGCATGTACCAGGCAACAGCCAAAGCCGAGGTGTGCCGCGCACCCTTGAGCTAGTTGTCAAAACAAAATCGGCTGATTGCCTTAAGCGCTCGCCTTAGTCGTCCAGTAAGCTGTTAAGACCTTGCTTGGTCAAAAGCGTAGTCAGTTCGAAAAAAAAAGAAAGTTATCGATTTGCCGGACTGCAAGTTTAAGCGCCACGTCAAACGGGTTTTAGTGTCAAACGGATATTATAAAGTGGATCAGTATGTGAACGATAGTGATGTCTGGAATTGACTCCTCTCTGTGCATCCACTAAAAGCTATTGTATGATATATTGGAAATATATGTTTAAAAAATGTTCCCGATCGAGTTTCTTACCGGTTCTTCTCGATGACTGGGTTGTTTTCCGAACCGGTAGTAGTTTTTGACATTCATAAGTGCCTTATTAGGGCTTAAAATGAATAAAGTATTTTGATAATGTTAGTAATAATCAGAATATGGATGCAAAACATTAAAAAAAAACAGAATAAAGTCCATAAAGTCAATCCTTCATGCATGTTAGATACGAATTATAAAACTGAATAATTTAAATGACGACAAACGATTATACAATACATCTTCACGTATAACTAATTCTCTATGGTACATTTTTCCGTGTTTTGAAATTATGTCGAACTAGATTTGCTTACGTGTTGCTTTTTCAAATCAATAATACTTTATTCTATTTATGCCCTGAGAAGTCGCTTATGAAGGACAAAATGATTACCGGTTTTTACAAACTTTGTTACGATCTTATAGAGCTGGTAGAGGCACGCTGAAGCTATTACTGGTTTTAGCATGAATGTGTCGGCTCGTCCGGGGTAGTTCCATCCTCTCACAGAAAAGTGACGTGAAGTAACAGTGATTGCATTGTTGCGTTTCGGTCGGTCAGTGAAAGCGCCGGTGGCCCATCACCCCTTCTCTCAAACACAGGCTGGCAACGCATTTTCGACAAACTTGGTGTTTCTAGGGTCTATGGACGGCGGTAATCACTTAACATCAGGTGGCCCACCTGTTCGTTTGCCTACTAGAATATAAAAAAAATTAACGGTCTTATTACAAAAACAAAAATGAACACGGGTTTAACACGAATTTTACTAAGCAGTGCCTAAAATTTTAAACCTAGTTAAACACATATTTAAAATACTTTATTACAAAAGCGTGTCAAGGGGTCTCTTGTTAAACGCCTGGTTTAAGTTTTTTTATGCAAGCAACTCTGAGTAGCATTAGTTCAATTCAATGTCATCATTCAAAAACGTTCCATTACGTACAGATCTTTGGAACAATATCAACTCATGGATAATATTTTTGTGCAGATCTTTATTAAGAAAGTTTACTTATTTTAAGTTAAATTGGATATAATAATCGTGACATTTTAGTTTAAAGAAAGCAATGCCATTGTTTAAATAAACGATTTATAAAATTAGTATAACAGTGTGTGACGTGAAATAACAGGATGACGTCAGATTAGAGTTTTTGGCGGGATCTTGGTCTGTCATGTAGTGGATTTTATTTTTTAATTATAATAATGTGTTACTTGAGTCTATACTGTGTGGAATTGTTGGTGTTTTATGTAATATAGTTTGTTTATCGTGCATAAGTGAAGTGAATGGAAAATAATACCACGGACCATGAATTCTGAGATGCCACAAAAACTCCATGGAAAGTTCTAACAAGGGAGCCACCATCTTGTTAGTTCATTGTAATTATATCAAGAAACTTGTAATATCGATACTCACTTGACAATGGCAGTATAAGTCTACTAGGAGACTGGTTGCCAGGGGTGGACTGGAGAAGGAACTTGTAATACTGTTGACTACTCGACGATGACAGTAATAATCTACAAGATTGGTTGCTAAAAATGAAGTTAAAAAAAACCTCAGACTAATAAACTGTCAAATAGTGTCATGTAGTAGTTCTGATTTACTTGTGAATCTCTATAATTGTGTAATTTATTTATTTGGGAAATTCGTAATTGATTGCGAAACGGCTTTCGCTGGCAAATAGAAAGACAATAATCACAGCAATAAAATAATAACTGTCAACTTAGACAAGTGTTAGTGAATATTTAAATTGAAATAATGTCCATCTGTAAACAAGGGTAAGACACTCTTTTGTGATCAAACTTTTTTTAAGTAGGAGTTCAATGTGTATTTAATTTTTTTATAACAAAACGGTAAATGTTACTCGAGGATATTATGATTTTCCTTGAGTGAGGTATTACCGTGAACGCAGCATTTTAGCAGGGTTGCATGTTCAAACAAACAGACAAACATTTCTAAAAATGATTGAAATGTATTTTATTACTTATTCTTAGACACCTGCAAGAATCGCTCTCACAAAAATCTAAAAAGTTTACTTTCTTATTATCATCATCATATATATTATATAATAATACGTGAAGCCCAAACTTTGTATCCCTTTTTTAAGG
The DNA here is from genome assembly GCA_015888305.1 of Antheraea pernyi. Classification (NCBI taxonomy): domain Eukaryota; kingdom Metazoa; phylum Arthropoda; class Insecta; order Lepidoptera; family Saturniidae; genus Antheraea; species Antheraea pernyi. The sequence goes on along the minus strand of MU159041.1, from coordinate 201,605 downwards.
AATTGCGTGAACGGATGAACGTGAAACATGACATAGTTAAAGTTTATATGGAGGAGAAGTGCAGAAAGCTATTTATTTTATATATAAAATGCATTAGAAGTACATTAAATTAATTAAAATATGCATTACTCACACTACTGCTTCAATTTTACACAACATATACACAAATGTAAATAAAAAAGACATTTTGACATCTGTCAATAAAGGACTTCAAAAAAGGTTGTGAAGGAGGTTGCTATGCTCGACTGTATGTATTATTTTACTCTTACGTTCCAATTACCCTTTCTCATTCTACTTTCAACAATGATATTAAACCCTAATAACATTTAAACTTAAAAAAATCAATGAACTATGGTCGAATGTCGACCACTGGGCACCCACTAGTATGTATAGATTAAGCAAAACGAAAATTAATTTCAGCGTCCCGTCGCGTCGGTACACGAGTCCGCCATCTTGACAGCGTCTTCTTGATACGGGCAAAGGTCACCGCATATATTCAGCCAGACGTATTAAAAAAAACTTTCACAAACTATTTAAATAGAAAGTAACCTCGTATAATATGTATTATATAATTCCGGTGTTATATGATTTCTTGTAATAGTTAACGCATTATTTACGGATTTCTCACGCGTTCTTGCTACTCGATTATCGCTTATTTTATTCTAACAGGTCGTTATGACGTTTCTAATCATTTGTTATTAAGATGTGGATGTCATGTACTTCTTTTATGTTATACTAGCAGTGCCCGCGATTCCGCCCGCGTGGAACCTAATCTATACCTTTAAACGAGCAATTCTTGTATATCGTTATATATTCAGAATCTCGGAAACGGCGGCAGCGATTTCCGTGAAACTTAGTATGTAGGTGGTTTGAGGGACGATAAATCGATCTAGCTAGGTTTTCATTCTTAAAATACTTTTTTTATCTGAGTTTTCAGGCAATGAAAACATATAGCTAGAATATAAAAGTAAATTTCGCCGCCGCTGTCAAAATAAAAATAGCTCAAATGGAAATCGGCTGCTTCGAAAATCCGTCTAACCCCAGTTCGAATCCGAGTGAGACCAAAAGAGAGATATCTTTTTTAATATATTTTTTTGATATAACATGCTAATTTCGTGATGAAAACCTAACAGTTTGTTTTAATTTAAAAATGTTTTTTAAAGAACCGAGCTAGGTTCGGTCGTCCAGGTACTGTAAGATAAACGGTGACTAAAAAATCATATGAATGTATCACTTTTATTTTGTACTCAACTTTCGTCGTCCTTAAATTTATAATACAATAACTTTTGACAGAACGAACCGTTTTTTAAATGAATTTTTTAATTTAGTCTTAAATGTTACTCAGGGATATGGCTTACGATTTTCTCGGTTTTATCGTGAACGCAGTAGGTACTTTAGCAGTGACGTGTGTCCATACAAACAGACAGACATTTTTAAAAATGTTTCAAATATATTCTAATACTCATTCCAAGACAACTGCATCAATTTACATTCTTAGTATATGCATTATCATTAAATAGTATAAAACAAAGTCCACTACCGCGTCTCTCGGTCTGTCTGTTCGCGATAAACTCAAAAACTACTGAACGGATTTTAATACTGTTTTCACCAGTCGATAAAGTGATTCACGGGGAAGGTTTTAGTATATAATTTGTCAAGGATGTTTTTATAATTAGGGCGGGACAACGTCTGCCGGGGCTGCTAGTATATGTATAGATATAAGTTTACACATATTAGTTTGGGCATTGGTCGGTATTCGACGTTAATAAATAAACAAAATTATACCAAAATAAAATACTTGGAATGCTTAAAAATTACCATAAAAATACGATATTATAATGTAAATTAAATAAATTAATATGTAAAACTTGTCTCTAAGGAATTTCACAACAAAAAATCTTATGAATATATTTAATTATAATCATTTTATCATTTTCTGCTAACGAAATAAAATACGAGCGCACTCAGAACTATTACCTAACATTTTCTCGATACCTGATCAATAAATGCTAAATACAAAATATGTTGATAAGATCTTTCTTAATAAATCAAATGTTCTGTTTTTTTGATGTGAAACATCTATATATGGACGCGGATAAACCTGATTGTTGGTTAGTCCGGTGAAGCTGTGAAGACCCTGCAGGGTCAATAGCGTAGTCAGTTCGAGGAAAAAAAAGGGGGGGGGCTGATTGTTGGCTTGGAGCGACGTGGCGACGCAAAACACGAACTGTGCACTATACTAACTAACGAAATACTCAAAAACATTTGCAAACCTATCTGTATAAACATAAGATAACCATAAGCCTGAGAATAAAATAAATAATAATACAAACAAATACATATACAAATATATAAATATACAAATACATACATAGGTAAGTTTAAATTGTACGTCTACTAAATTGGAACCACTCATAAAATTAACGCTATTATTATTATTGGTTTTGAACTTGTAACAAAGACTGCTGCAATATATGTTTAAAACTTTTCTTATTTTTCCTATATCTACATGGAGGTGGAATTATTATTCCAGCAACGAGTAGCTGCATATTTAAAAGAACCACTGAACGCTGTGGTTCTGTGTGTGTGTGGATACTATTCTGCCTTCGCCTATTCCTATATAGATTATTTTTAGAGGTTGTAAAGTCGACGCCGAACTTTTTGATCGCTCTGAATATACGTATATGCGCAGAATACAAATTTAAGTATAAATAAGTATTATATGACGTATAAAATCGACACAACTTAAAAATAAACAAACGACAATTTTAGTTTCATCTATACTAGTATTATAAAACTGGAGCGTTTGTTTGTTTGTTTAAACGCGATAATCTCAGGAACTACGGGTCCGATTAGAATTATTTTAGTGTTAGATAGCTCATTTATCGAGGAAAGCTATCAAATCAAATCAAAAATATTTTATTCAGTTTAGGCCCTAATAAGGCACTTACGAGCGTCAAAGACTACTACCGGTTCGTAAAACAACCCAGTCATCGAGAAAAACCGGCAAGAAACTCGATCGGGTACATTTTTTAAACATATATTTCCAATACATTATACAATGCTTTTAGTGGATGCACAGAGAGGAGTCAATTCCAGACATCACTATCATTCACATACGGATCCACTCTATAATATCCTTTTGAAATTAAAACCCGTTTGACGTGGCGCTTAAATTTACAGTCCGGCAAATCGGTAACATGCTTTGGGACTTTATTGTAGAACCTAACACTATTACCTAAAAAACTATTACTGGCTACTTGCTAAGTCTGAAACATGGGACCACCAGTTTATTACAGTTTCTAGTATTTAGATTATGCTGGTATTTTACTAAATTCAGTTTTTCAAAGGTTTTCCGGACATACATTAAATTATCAAGAATGTATTTGGGAGGGCAGAGTTAAGATACCGAATTCCTGGAATTTCGTTTTTAATGATTCACGAGGTCCCATATTATATATTGCCCTTAATAATAAAAATATCGTGTCTACCTCAGCAGCCGTACCCCATAGCAGAATGCCATAAGATAATGAGAGATAATGTGGAAGCAAGCGATGTAGAGTAACCTAGCAGTGGCAATATCTGTAGCTGGCGAATCTTACGTATTGTGAATGCAGCGGAACTTAATCTGCTCGCCAGTTTTTTAATGGCTATATAATACACTAAAACCAATAGGAGCGAAGCACCAATGAAAAATGTTTCAAAATCGGGATTTTTCCTTTTGAAAGCTTCTACTGCGTGTTAGCGTTAGCCCCAGGTAACTATTCTACGCGGACGAAGTCGGGGGCAGAAGCTAGTATATAATATATATGTTAAAAAGATAAACCAGATCGAGTTTCTTGCCGGTTCTTCCCGATGATTGGGTTGTTTTTCCGAAAAATTGGGTTTTAGTTTCAAAAGGATATTATAGAGTGGATCAGTATGTGAACGATAGTGATGTCTGGAATTGACTCCTCTCTGTGCATCCACTAAAAGCTATTGTATGACGTATTGGAAATATATGTTAAAAAAATGTACCCGATCGAGTTTCTTGCCGGTTCTTCTCGATGACTGGGTTGTTTTCCGAACCGGTGGTAGTCTTTGACGTTCATAAATGCCTTATTAGGGCCTACACTGAATAAAGTATTTTTGATTTTGATTTTGAACCAGTGGTAGTTTTTAGCTTCATAAGTGCCTTCTTAGGGTCTAAATTGAATAAAGTATTTTTTTATTTTGATTTCGGGAAGAAGCATATGACCTTCTCTTACAGGTAGACGTAATGGTGATGCAGAATTCAGTGCGTTACCGACCCGAGAAACGAGTCACAGAAAATAGACGTGAAGTAACAGTGATTGCATTGTTGCATTTCGCTCGGTCAGTGAGAGCGCCGGAGGCCCACCTCCCCTCCCCTCTCCTCTCCCTCTCCCTCCCCTAACCCTTCCCCCAAAGGGTGGCAACGCACTTGCGACTCCTCTGGTGTTGTTAGTGTCCATGGACGGTGGTGATCACTTAACATCAGATGACCCACATGTTCGTTTGCCACCAATGACATAAAAAAAGACGTTTTCATTTCAAAGTTGAAGAGATTTCGAAACCGCTATTCGACAGTCAACAATAATTAATCAACATAATTTATATGCTTTCGTGAATCAATTTGAATGTTGGAAATCGTTCTGTCAAGCGATATTTTATTATAAGATTATTCATTAGGGTTGTTACGTGTACATTTATTTATCACAAGCTGTGCCCGCGACTTTGTCCGCGTGGAGCCTCATGTAAAAGAAAGTGATTAATAAAGTCATCTCAATTTAATTAATTAGTTCGTTTTTTTTTTCTCGAACTGACTACGCTATTGACATTCACAGCTTCACCGGACTACTAAGGTTGGCGCTTAAGGCACTCAACCGATTTGGGTTTTAGGTAACATACACAAGGGTGCACGCACACCTCGGCTTGGGCTGTTACCTGGAAAAAGTCGCTTCTGACCTAGCTAACTATTCTAAGCTTTTCATTCATATATACATTTGTGAACCATACAATCGAAATTGCATGATTCACAAATGAATACGTGTATATGAAAGAAAGAAAGAAAGAAAGAAAGAAAGAAAGAAAGAAAGAAAGAAAGAAAGAAAATGTCTTTATTGCTGGATAACATCAAAACAACAAGATGAACATATACATAGCTTATTTGAATATCCAACAAAGGCACCTCCATTCAGCAAAGTGCTGCAGCATAACTAAGGTGGTACTGCAGCGCTGATTTTCAATGGAGACCCTAAGTAATGTACGGACGTGTAGTCGGTGTATTGACAATAAATATAACATAACTTATACATGTAAACAGCTAACAACAACAAAAAGTAAACATCGAAAAAAAAAGATACAAATATTACAAATGTGCCTGTCCAAAAAGCTATTCACTACCTCGGTTGCACAATGACCACCATAAGCCTGAGAATAAAAAATAAAATAAAATATAATAATAATAATACAAACATAATAAATAATAAATACAAGCAAATACATATACAAATATTCAAATACATACGAGTATATAGGTAATTTTAAATTGTACGTCTACTAGATTGGAACCACTCATAAAATTAACGCTATTATTATTATTGGTTTTGAACTTGTAACAAACACTGCTGCAATATATGTTTAAAACTTTTCTTATTTTTCCTATATCTACATGGAGGTGGGATATCGGAATGAAAAAAGATTTTGTGTTAATTAATTCGCAGTAACAGTAATATGAAGGATATGTAAATAAATAAATAGTTTGTGCAATATGTCATAACACAGGATAGCGTTTGCGATAGTTTTCAGGCATTTTATGAAACGATCTGTACGCAACATGCTTCCATTAACGCTGACACGATACTGAGATCACGTTTGCTAACTAGCCAAGTTTTAACAAGGCGCTGTCGAAGCGCTTATGAGTTATCTATAGCTTTTTACTTATAATATCATTATTTACAGACCATCCCAAAAGAAGTTTCACTTAAAAATTTAATCACAACCCTAGCACTCGTCAGGTGACGAAAGAAATCAGCGGACCATCTCATTTCAATGTCATTACCGTAACGAATTAGATTCGATACATTTTCGTAGCGCGTGTCACGGCCGCCGACCACAAATTTCACTTGTCTGTTTAACCGCGATTTAATTTATTCACTTAATTAATTTCACCGGCTGGTCCGTGATCAATTGGAGCAAAAAAATAAACGAGCAAGAAATTAAGACGGCAACCTTAAGCGTGTTGGGACACAGCGTCGATCCGACGTGACCGCGAAGTCAAAAGTAAGCCACATTTTTAACCATTGCATAGGTGGCTTATTCCAATGCCGGTTTCTTTTTTTACCAATGCGAATATTCCTACTGCGAGAGTTCCCAAAAATCTGGCACTATTGTCTCTTTATATAGTATTACATAGAAATATATAGAAATGAAACGATGTGTGTGTTGTTATGTGAAAAGGAATTATTTATTCGTGAATTACAATTGAGTATGTCCAAACGGAAAACAATCTTGACACCACGATGTAGAATAAGACATAATACATGACAGCGACATCTAGTATCGGACAGCCGAAGCATTGTAATTACATCTTGTGAGAAAATAAATGTATGTAGCAATGGACACCTACGAATACCCACCCTAGTTGAGCAGCTAAGGATGGGTTACGTCCGACTTGCACGGACTAAAACCTCATGGTGCTTGCACCTTTTAGGCCGAAGAGCAGGGACTGTAGACTAGCTTTACGTCTGTTCCCCGGCAGGTTTCAGCTTCTCATAAGGAGTCAGAAATGGAAGACCCCTCAGGGGAGGGCGGGTGTTATACCCTCCCGACGAACTGTGGGAGTCACACAGCGTGGTGTAGCTCCACCACACGGGGCTGTTCAAAACTGCCAGGGCGACGGACGTACCAGCATCCACCGACCGCAGGCCTTTTTTACGGCGGCATTAGGTCATCTCTGAACCGTTGCCGCCGTGTTCGTCCACCGCGGAATACGAGCTGAGTGGTCTGCTCTCTCTCCCTCACCCCGCCGCGCAAATATAACGTCTTCTCTGTACGAGGCGACGGAGTTACACACGGTCACATAATCGAGTATCTTGCGAACGACAGCCGAGAGCGAAAGATCGAGGTCAATGGCCGCGTCGAGCTCGCGGCATGGTACGTCCCAGGCGAGACAATCTACTAACGTGTGCTGCGTGGTATCGTTTGCACAACCACAGTGATGGAACCCAGCAACGGCACCCAGCCTTCACGACACAAGTAACTCCTGAAACAACCGTGTCCCGAGAGCACCTGTGTCAACCGGAAGCTCAGGGTTCCTTGCCACTTGGACAACCATTTGGCTTCTAATGCCAGCCTGGCTTAGTAACCATCTTTCAGTGCCTTTGGATATATTCCGTACGCTGCACAATAAAGCAGTTAAAGTGCTCGGAGGCTAAATCATTTGTGATCATATGTGAGACATATGTGTGCACGTGAGAAAAAAAGGAAAAAAATCTATACGTCGCTAACAGCGCCAACTACCCGATCCAATTACATTAAAACTCAACTTTAACTGAACATAACTACCATCTTCTAAACCAGATTTATTTTAACCAGATAGTTTGAAATCAGTAGAGATTCTGGTCAAACCCAAAGTAATTAACACACAGTTTAGTGATTATATTTTCCAAGTCTCCATTTGGCTAAGTACATTTTTAAACATAATTAAATTTATAAATTCATTGACATGTGCGCTTTCTTTTGTACACGTAGATAATATTATATCAGAAGTCTGCACGTTTTCCTTTTTTTTTGAACTAACTACGCTATTGACCCAGTAAGCTTTTAACAGCTTCACCGCACTACTAAGGTGAGCGCTTAAGGCACTCAGCCGATTTTATTTGACAACTAGCTCAAGGGTGCACGGCACACCTCGGCTTGGGCTGTTGCCTGATACATGCAATTCGCGACCTATCTCATAACCTAACTATTCATACATATATGAGTTGTTGAAACATATATGTGTACCAAGCATACATACCTCAACAATTCTTATATATATATATATATATATTTAAGCTAGCCAAACTTTATAAAGAACGAATGCATAAGGCAAGTAAACCTTAACTTTTAAAAGTCATCTAATGTTTATAACCCTTCAACTTATAAATAAAATGAACTAATTGTATATAAAACTATCTTCCGCCCACGACTTCGTCCGCGTGGAATCGTTACTTTGGGCCAATGCTAACACGTAGCGGAAGCTCTCAAAAGGAAAAAAAATGCCCGGTTTTGAAACGGAGTTGTTGTGGCATCTCAGTGTTCATGGTTCGTGGTATTATTTTCCCATTCTCTTCACAACAAACGAACTATATTACATAAAACACCACCAATTTTACACAATATAGAGTCAAGTAACGCAAGATTATGAATAAAATATAAAATCCACCACATGACAGACCGAGATCCCGCTAAAAACTCGAATCTATACTTTATTATAAAGCTGGAAGTCTTGTTCGTCTGTTTGGTTGAACCTGCTAATTAGTCTGATTTGAAAATTTCTTTCAGTGTTATATAGCTCTTTCATCGAAGAAGGTCATAGGCTATATATCATCACGGTAAGACCAATGGGAACGGAGCACCAATTGAGAATGTTTCAATTTTTTTCCTCTTGAGACCTACCGCTACGTGTTAACGTTACCGCAAAGTAACTATTCTACGCGAACGAAGTCGCAGGCAGAGGCTAGTAGACTATAAGACCATAAAGTATACACAGATCTATATATATAAATACATTTTTTTTAAACCGATATCAAGTCGCTTGGTAAAATTCTCAAAACGTTACTCACAATGTTCATAATACCGCCATCTAGCGGACGAAAGAGATTTATAAACTTCTCAATACATAAAATAGTTAATACCTATGAATACAGTGGCGATAACCACGTGCCTTAACACAAGATGAGCGCTTTGCCTCGTACTCTAACATTTTGTTAAAGCTGTATGCATTTGAAACAAGAGAATCGTGACAGCGAGTCACGACATGCTAATTTAGGTATTTTTACACTCGGAGTATTGTTAACTGGCATCAATAGATGAGCGTCGATAACATATTCAGTTGTATTTATTTGCTGGCTCGTTGGCACTGTTGTCCATTTTTATAATACTCTATAAGGTTTTGCGTTTGACCGCAAACTCATCTGATCTTAAAATCTGTGATAGGGATGGCGATCCTTAGTAAAAAACATCGTGTTTTAAATCGACCCGAATCGTGGTCTGTACAATCGATTCATGAAAATATCGAGTTCTAGAGGATAGATTATACAAAAATCTATTTTATTTTTATTTAATAAACTAGCCGAGCCGTGCCCACTTCGTTGGGTGGTAATAGGTAATTAAGGCAGCGTTCGTAAGAAACATTTTCGTTCGACCATTTTTCTCCGACTCCCCAGATATTACCCCCTACAACCTCACAAACTTTACCTCTTTATAATATTAGTATAGATTATAGATAATATAATTGGTTAATAGTTTCTGCCGCGACTTCGCACGCGTGGAATAGTTATTTTGGGCTAAGACGCAGCGAAAGCTCTCAAAAGGAAAAGAGCCCCGATTTTAAAACATTTTTCATTGTTGCTCCGCTCCTATTGCCCTTAGCGTGATCATATATAGCCTATGACACTCACAAATAACATGGTTTTCTATTGGTAAAAGAACTTTCAAAATCGGTTCAGTAGTTCCTGGGGTTACCCCCTACAACGTCACAAACTCACAAACTTTACCTCTTTATAATAATAGTACATAGATTATAGCCCCTGCCCGCGACTTCGTCCGCGTAGTGATAGTTACCACTCTGGTCTAACGAATACACACAGCAAAAGCTCTCAAAAAAAAAAACATCTCGATTTTAAAATATTTTTCATCTGTGCTCCGCTCCTATTAGCCTTAGCGTGATGATATGTAGCCTATAACCATTCTCGATGAATGAGCTATATAACACTGAAAGAATTATTCAAATCGGACCAGTAGCCACAACGTCATAAACTCACAAACTTTACCTCTTTTTATAATATTAGTATAGATGAATTATTTGAAGTTCATAATTTGTAAATGAAAATTATAATCATTAGCCTGTTTATCACATATATTGGCACTCCGAACAATAATTGTATACATTTTTATACAGTTTATTATTAATATATAATGGGCTGCATAATCTCAATATTAGATATACACTGACCCCTATACTATGTTTTTTTTATTGTAGCACGGCAAAGTGACTGTACTGTGCCTGATGGTGACCACAGTACAATCCAAAAACAATGGCGACTACCGAGAGATGCTTTATCTCTCGCCGGCCGCCGCTGTCATGCCGGCCTGCGTGAGCGAACAACCTCCTCCGTGTACAGAGGTGCCCAGCATTAATCATATCACCGGTACTCGAGCCACGGCGAAAGTCATTCACTACTGGTTTTTTTTTTTTTATGTCATAAGTGGCAAGCGAACAGGTGGGTCACCTGCTGTGAAGTGATCACCACCGTCCATGGACACTAACAACACCAGAGGAGTCGCAAGTGCGTTGCCATCCTTTGGGGGGAAGGGATTAGGGGAGGGAGAGGGAGAGGAGGAGAGGGGAGGGGAGGTGGGCCTCCGGCGCTCTCACTGACCGAACGAAACTTCACGTCGGTTTTCTATGAGAGGGTGGTACTACCCCGGGCGAGCCGACCCATTCATGCTGAAACCAATAATAGTTTCAACGTGGCTCTACCACCATTAAAAATATGCATGAGCTGATCCCGAAACGCGACGCGCAGAACGAATCACTATTACGGGCTTTTTCGCTACCTGCATGGTGGTCGCGACCCAGTCGGGCTTTAAAACCATACCACCCCGCAACACGTGTCGCTAGTCTGACGCAAGCCGTGCAAGCGTAATACTCTCGGTCACGCTTGCTAGCATGTCATGACGCAAAATTATAATTTTACCTCCTGCCCAAACGCTCAGCGCGCCTCACGAAGTTTCTACTTAAAAAAATCGTTTAACCTAGGAATGGACGGACAAAAAATATATGTTCAAGTACGCGGTGATTAGTTTTGCTAAAATGTAGAATTAACACATTGAATATCATTTGAAAGAACCGTTTTGTATGAATAGTGTGGAAGGTCGCCTGCATGGAAACCGGTCCCGTCAGCTCGTCAACTGTGGTACAGTCTCCGATAGAAACGATTTTTTTTTTAATAATCTCTATCTCATTCATTGAAGTGAAACTTCTTTATCGACGTAGGGAGGAATTTTAGAGCATGTAAAAACGTATGTAACGTTTATCGGTTACGCGCCATCTTAATTTCTGTACATTTTTCCGTTACGCGCCATGTTTATTTCTAAAGGTGCGCTCACAATGATCAGATTCCGTGGAATGTAAACCATATATTTCATATTTCAGTTATCATAAGCCATTAATTTCAAAAATATATAATAACGATAACAATAATATATTTTAATATACTTAATGCGGAACGGAGTTCGCGGGCACTGCTAGTAAAATATATTTATGTACACTAAAAATGGATTAATAAAGTAAATTTTCAAAAAAAAGTATTAACCGACTTCAATATCAATCAAAATCCCATAAGGCACTAAAAAGCGGAAAATAAATAGTTTATCAAATTAACCAAATGAAATAAAACATGTGAATATGTGTGCTACCTAGAGATGTATTGGAAGTCGGTGCCAACCAAAATTTTTGTATTACAGAGACTTGAAAATTGAAGATGTGAGATGAGAATTGAAGAAATTAGAAGAAATTAGATTGAAGAAATGAAAATTGAAAAAGCAATTTAACGGCCGGAGTATCTTACTTTCGCTAAATACATATTGAATAAGTTATATTTTAAGCTTTAAACCAACAAATAATATCAAATTTTGAACAAAATTACCGATTTTAAACCTGTTATACAAATGTTTGGCCTCGCTACGCACAAACACGCACAATAACGGGAAAACGTACTTTATTCATTATGTGTTAAGGTTGAATTCACACTAAATGTTGTTTATGTTGTCTTTTCATTTGTGAGGGGAGTAATTTATTACTTTGCTCGTTATATCGTAAGTATTAGATAATATTTTGAACAATTGTGACTTTATTACTACGTGTTATGGTTGTAATTAGGTTGAACTTAAATCTGTTTTAAAACTTTTTTTTCTCCTTTTCTTAGTAAACAAATAGCTACACATAAGTATATATTTACGCGGACGGCTTTTAGCTTCAATTTTATACGTGACCCTTTATCTAGTTATTGTTGATCGAAGGATTCAACGGTTCGACAATCGTGTACTGTATCGCCAGTGTTAAAACTATCCCATACATACATACATTCTACGGTAAAAATAAGATTTATTCACATGAGTGTACCTACATTAAAGTGTTTGACGGAAAAGCAATGACTTTTAGAGGTCAATAACACCCCGAGTTCCGTGCGTTGCGTGCGACGACCATAAACAATTATTATTTACTTCTTTATTATTAATAGCACCTGCATAGCTTAGTAATAGATATACCGGCTTAAACATTTTTGAAGTTATACTTCTTTTGGCGCGTTAGGGAAAAATGAGAGTATATGTTAAGTAGCATTTATAAAATGGAAATTATTTATTTGAAATTTATTTGAAACACGGGTTATTTGCAGATTCGATACACTACGCTACTTAGGTTATCCTAACTAATAGTATAAATGAGAAAATTAATTTGTTTGTTTGATACGCTCGTAAGCGCAACTGCTCAACCGATTATCACTAAAAAAAAACCCGACTTTGAAACATTCTTTATTGGTGCTCCACTCCTATTGGTCTTAGCGTGATGATATATAGCCTATAGTCTTCCTAGATAAATGAGCTATCTTACTCTGAAAGAATTTTTCAGATCGGATCAGCAGTACCTGAAATTAGCGTGTTCAACTAAACCTTCGATCAACATAGATAAAGGGTCGGCGCGAAAAAGCGATCAGCGATGGATAGAGTGTCACTCGGTGGTCCCCGTTGTTTTTGGATTGTACTGTGCTTACCATCAGGCAAAGTGCAGTCACTTTGACGTGCTACTATAAAAAAAAAACTAATTAGGTGTTCCGCTCCTATTGGTTTTAGCGTGATGGTATATAGCCTATAGCCTTCCTCTATAATACGAATAATGAATATAATGAAATTAGCGCGTTCAACCAAACAAACAAACTCTTCAGGTTTATATACTAATATAGATATGTGCCTTAACAGTGACCATGTTGTCAAGATTCTTTTCCAACCAATTTTTGAAGTTATACTTCTTCCGGCGTGTTAGGTAAAAATGATGAGAGTACACTTTCACGATGCGCGCGCACACCGACACGAAAAACCGACACCCTGAAGTTAGCTATAGTCAATGTTTTGTTTCTTTGTATTTGTTGTTTGCATTTCTTTGTATTAAAACTTTCAATGTATTAAATAGCTTTTTTCTATTATTAGTGTCGTTTTTTCTACAAACGTAAAAGGAATAAGATAAAATATATGATAAGATTTTAATCTTGTTACACCAAAGAAGTATAATTTCTAACGCGTGTACATAAGTACACACATACTTTTTTTGGGCTATTGAGGAGCTTTAGTTGCTATCAAAACAAAAAATTGGATATTTTTTCCCTATGACCGAGGTTTGACCATTGGACGAGCAATCGTATTACAAAATATATAATCCAACAACACAAGATTATAAATAAAAACCACTCCATGACACATTGCCAATAACGCTTTGATTAAAATACATCGAATTTTCTCTTATTTGCATAAATATAACATGGATGTATTATAAATAACAAAAAAAAAAGAAAATTTTGTATCACAAAATAATCCCGAGGAGGGTTGATGTCAGGCAGGCGGCCGATCGTAAAAATTAAGCCAAATAATATACCACAACATGATAAACATGTTGTACCGACCCTACTTATGTGGGATAAGGGTAAGAAGAAGAAGATAATATGGATGTATTATATGTATAAACCTTAAGGGAGATATTCTTCTGGTTATAGTGAAGACTGTATCAAAATCCGTTCCGTAGTTTAGAAGAACTAAATAACACACAGGTAGACATGAGAAGCGATTATGTTGTACTATATACGACGATATTTTACTAGCTTGACAAGGGTTGAGGGGCATCCGGCGCTCTCACTGACCGAACGAAACGCAGCAGTACAAGCGCTGTTACTTCGAACAGCACTTAGTTTCATTAGAATCGTTTCGATCTATCAAAAAATTATTGTAATTTTAATGACGACGCGACTTCGGTATAAGATACAATTAGATAAGTAATTGGGCTCATTGTAACAGGACTCAGGGGTGTAAGGGGTGTCGAATAACATCATAAGACTTGAGACGCCCAAGCCAACCTCACCTGAACGTGGTGCACCCTGCTGAATAACGAACGAGGCAATGGCGATAGCGGGGTGGTAGGGTTTTACAGACCGACTGGGTCGCAACCACCATGTACATGGCGAAAAAGCCCGTCATACTGATTTGCTTTTGCGGGTCGCGTTTCGGGATCAGCCTGTACATATCCAGCTGTTCGCAGGCCGGCATGACAGCGGCGACCGGCGATGGATAGTGTGTTACTGGGTGGTCGCCATTGTTTTTAGATTGTACTATGCTTACCATCAGGCATAATACAGTAATTTAGCCGTGCTACAATAAAAAAAAAACTTTATACATTTGGATAATTTTAGAAGTCACTGTTTTATACATAAGGTTCCACGCGGACGAAGTCGCGGGCACAGCTAGTATCTAATAAAAATTGCATTACTGAAATGTATATATTCTAATGATTTCTCAGAAGAAAATCCAAGTAGAATTTACGTAAATTGGAACGTAATGTCAAATACAAAGTGACGTCATTACATATTAAGCCAGTAACTGACATTGACTTACGTGAACTTACGTGAATGTTAAGTGGCATTTATAAAATGGAAATTATTTATTAAAAGAGACTCGTGAAACACGGGTTATATGTGGATTTGATACACTACGCTACTTAGGTTATCCTAAGTAATACTATAAATAAGAAAATGAATTTATTTGTTTGTTACGCTTGAAAGCGCAACTGCTCCACCGATCATCATTAAAACATTATTTATTGGTGCTCAGCTCCTATTGGTCTTCGCGTGATGATATATAGCCTATAGTCTTCCTCGATAAATGAGCTATCTAAGGCTGAAAGAATTTTTCAGATCGGATCAGCAGTACCTGAAATTAGTGTGTTCAACCAAACCTTCGATCAACAATAACTAGACAAAGGGTCGGCGCGAAAAATACGTCTCGGTAAATTACAGCTCACTTGAAATGTGAGCTTTTATTGTGTTTAGTTTGTTTGAAACACAACCAATGTAAGCACGTTTCACACGCCGCAGTGTAATCAAAAGATGCAAAAATAATACCCGAAAAAGCAATTTAACGGCCGGAGTATCTTACTTTCGCTAAATACATGTTGAGTAAGTTCTATTTTAAGCTTTAAACTAATAAATAATATCAAATTTTGAACAAAATTACCGATTTTATACCTGTGGTACAAATGTTTGGCCAAGGCTCACCAACCACGCACAAACACGCAGAATAACGAGAAAAAGTACTTTATTCAGTGCGTGTTAAGGTTGAATTCACACTAAATGTTGTTTATATTGTCTTTTCATTGTGAGGGGAGTAATTTATTGCTTTGCTCGTTTTATCGTAAATATTATCTAATATAATATTTTGAACATTTGTGACTTTATTACTAGGTGTTCTGGTTGTAATTAGGTTGAACTTAAAACTGTTTTAAAACTTTTTTCTCTCTTTCTTAGTAAACAAATAGCTACACAAAGTATATATTTACGCGGACAGCTTTTAGCTTCGATTTTGTACGTGACCCTTTATCTAGTTATTGTTGATCGAAGAACAAACAAACAAACTCTCCAGCTTTATATACTAGTATAGATATGTGCCTTAATAGTGACCATGTTGTCAAGATTCTTTTCCAACCAATTTTTGAAGTTATACTTCTTTTAGTGCTTTAGGGAAAAATGATGAGAGTAAATTTTTACGATGCGCGCGCACACTGTCACGACAAACCGGGACCCTGAAGTGAGCGATAATCAACATTTTGTTTCTTTGTATTAAAACTTTTAATGTATTAAATACCTTTTTTTTCTATTATTTATGTCGTTTTTTCTACAAACGTAGAATAAGGCGAAAGATGAAAATTTTGAAAAGATTTTTATCTTGTTACGCCAAAGAAGTATAACTTCTAACGCGTGTACATAAGTACACACACACACTTTTTTTTAATATTCATGATCTGTTAACGTCTTTCAGGACGATTGAATGTTATCATAAATATGTATAACTTACTATTTTGCACAAAATAACTACTAGAATGACTGATACAAAAATCTAAAAATGCTTTCACTGACGGAAAATTACTTTCTTCTTGAGCGATAGCTAACATTTTCTTACTAGCTTCTGCCCGCGACTTCATCTGCGTGGAAGTCACTTTGGGCTAACGCCAACTTTAACTCGCGACTTTGTTTACGTGGAAGGTGAATAAAAAAAAACACGTACGTTAATCTCGATTTTGAAACATTCTTCATTGGTGCTCCGCTCCCAGCTCTTAGCGTGATATACATAGCCTTCCTCGATAAATGAGCTATCGAATACTGAAAGAATTTTTCAAATAGGACCTATTGTATAGAACCTCTTTTGTATAAATCGGTTGTTGATGTTCAGATCTTTTTAGTAGTCGTGCACGTGAACGTCAACAATAAAGAAAAAAAAAGGTGTCATTCTTCTGTTTTATCACCGAGCAATCGAGACGGTCTTGTTATTCAGCAGCTGAAGTATCGAAACAAGAATGATAAGCTATCATTCGTGGAAGCTCAGCGGCCAGCTGCAACACAGAGGAGATCACGAGGTACGTGTATTATATCTTTACTGTTGTTAGCTGGATCTGAACGAAAACTTTAAAGGTTCTCGAAGACCCTTCGGGGTCCCCCAGAGTAGCAGAAAGCCACCATGAGACATTTCGGCGGTGCGCATGCTATACTTATAGTTCCTGAGATTAGCGCGTTCAAGCAAACAAACAAACGCTTCAGCTTTATAATATTAAGTATTGTAAGCATTATTTAATCTATGGAAGCTGTAATCATTGTGTATTAATTTATGGAGAGAGTTTGTATAATGACAACATGGCGTAGGCACTTGGAAGTGTAACGAGTTTGAATATAACTTCTTTTTTTTTAATATTATTTATGGTCCGAAGTGATTTTTGTTATTTTTGATGAATTCAAAAACATTGAGATGTAATAGTGGTTGCTAATACTAGTGGTATATAGACATGAGTAATAAATCTGTTATTATTTCCAAAATCCTGCACTTTTACTCAGTTGAATATCTGAATCTTTCAGTATAGTATAGAAGTATGTAAGTTTTCCTAAATAAATAAATAAAAAAAAGGATAGATTATTTTTACATTCTAATTAAAACGAGCGAAGTCGTGATATATTTATAGTCAATTAATTATAAACTCATGTACATGCCTGATCCACAGCAGTATTACCAAAGTACCATCGCGCCAATCCAAACCGGTTTACTCCAGTTCGAACAGTACAGGCACAGTCGCTAATATAATATGGCCGTAAATATCACAATTATGTTCAGTTGTTTATTGTAACATTCGTATTTTTGTTTATACAGTGTATTGTACAATTAACAAATTAGATTATTAAAAACAATAGCACCTGAAAAGATTAAAACAAAATATAAAAATGATATAGAAGGTCTCTTCAAAAATTGTGGAATTGTGAATGTCTTCGACAAAGTTATAATGGCCGTAATTTGTCAGAATCTAGATGAATTTAGTAATCTTAAAAAAGATTACGACCGGACTTTTTACGGAATTTGGCAGATGTTCCCATGTACACACTGCCTCGTTACAACAATTACTATGGTATGCGTTCATTTTTGGGGTGTAAGGGATGTCGAATAACATTATAAGACTTGAGACACCCGAGCCAACCTCACCTGCACGTGGTGCACCCTGCTGAATAACGAACGAGACAATGGCGATAGCGGGGTGGTAGGGTTCTACAGCCTGACTGGGTCGCAACCACCATGTATATGGCGAAAAAGCCCGTCATGCAGGTCTCGTTTTGGGATCAGCCTGTACATATCCAGCTTTTCGCAAGCCGGCATGACAAAGGCGACCGGCGATAGATAGTTTCTCTCTCGGTGGTCGCCATTGTTTTTGGATTGTACTGTGCTTACCGTCAGGCATAGTGCAGACATTTTGCGTGCGTACAATAAAAAAAAACTTGGGAATATACGCTGCCTTCAATCTTAAACGCATTACCAGCCGATTACATAATAGAACTACGAGGAAGTAATGTTAAACAAGCGAAATGTATTTTAAGAAGATATTTCATATATGAACTACCTCGAAAAACTTAAATATAAAATGTCGGCGTGTATCGAACATACCTCTCCTCGATTAAACCGCATTAGCGGTTTCCTGAAGACTCCTATTATATGTACCTACATGTAATTTTTTCTATTGTCGTAAATAAATTAATTTAAAAAAACTCCGGTATTATATTTTACACAATTCAACAAAATGCATATATTTTTTTTGTATGTATGTATATTTGTTTTGACACACCCTGTAGCCTGTGTGTTATTTGCCTTCTTCGATCTAATTTAGCAGTCATTATTACAAATTGTTCTATGATGACGTCACTGTTCCAACAAAATCGCATCTCCGTTTGATAGAACTTTCTAGAGAGTTTTTGTGACATCTCAGAATTTACGCTCCGCGTTATTGATTTTCATACACTTGTTGTACACAATAACCAATGTATAATACGAAAGAAGCTACCAATAATACACAATATAGGGTCAAATAAATAATATATCGTGCTATTATAGAGAGAAAATATTCAATTTTTGTTTATAATGAATATATTCAATACCAGCTGACCCGTGCCCACTTCGTTGGGCGGTAAACATTTATAAAAAACTACTTTTTGCGACTTAAATATTAAAGTTAGACACTGTAGTAGTTTGTAGGCATTATCAAGCTTTACAACATTTCTCTAGAACTCAATCATATATCTCTCATAGTTAAGGCAGCGTTCGTAAGAAACGTTTTCGTTCGACCGTTTTTTCTCCGACTTTGCAAATCCGATTACCACAAAAAGTCTTATCATTTTTCGAGTTAATATATTTTTGATGACACTTACAAATAACGTGGCTTTCTATTGGTAAAATAACTTTCCAAATCGGTTTACTATATCCAGATATTACCTCCTACAACGTCACAAACTTTACCTCTTTATAATATTAGTATAACTTAAGAATTTCCCTACAGTAAGTTCCATTATTAGCGAGTAACAAAAGCTGTATTCTACTTTCAAAATACACATTAACACGGGTCAAACCACGAGCAAAGGCCAGTAGATAATAAAAGACACTACATGACAGATATTAAAGTTCACAAATACCGGTTCAAGGCCCGAATAAAACGATATTTTTCTTATAACCTAATAGACGAACACTTTCAGCATAGATGTATAAAATTTAAAGAATAAATAAAAGTTAGAGGTCGCGTACAAAGTACGAATTAACCAATACAAAGCTGCGCTGCGTACGCGCAATAAAGATTGCAAACAAAATTTGAATGCCAATGAACCGTAAGACGATTACTCGAATTAACAGGCTGTAGCGCGATCTGACAGCAGTTTCAACGAACTATCATTCACTGTGCTATATATAAACGATATATCGATTTTTTTAATATTTTTATTATCATACCTACGTTCCTTAGACCTATATCCCAAATCTTTGTTACCTGTTTATTTTATTTCTACAATATTGTTATAATACTTAATCTATTTATTTCTATTTTTATATATCGATTTTGATTGACTTCAAATCGATATCACATATATTATCTATACAAATGTTTACAGTATCGGACTTTTAATTTGGCACGTTGACGGGGAAAGAACCGAGTTAGGGCGCTTTCGATTTAAGCGGTTGGTATCGGACCAGGGCGGTTAGCGCACTGCACACGGCCGGTTACGTTTATCAAACAAAATGTGTCGAACCCAGAATGGGCGAGAGCAAGTAGGCAACATCGCGATCGCGATATGCCTCTTTTTTTATTTGCTAGTGCTAGTGCTATAGTTGTTGTTGTTGTTGTTGCTTTAGATGCTAGTGCTAGCTTCGAGTTTTGCATGTTGTAAAACAAATAACTTTACCTACTTTCTTACTATGGATGACACAAAAATAGAAAAAAATATAGACGAAATACAGGTCCGGGCCGCTGTATGAAACTCAAAATATGATGATTGTTTTGTTCTTATACAGAATAAAACATATATCTTGTGTAAAATAATTAATACAAATTAAAAAAAAATCTAATGAAAAGAATTATCCAGGTGAGCATTTATTTCTGTAATCATTTTTTTTTTAATAATAGCAGAACCAACAATAACCCTTCCTAGTCTGAATCCATGGCTCGACGGAATAAAAGTATTGGTGGACATCAATAAAATACAGTCGGACTGCAACCGCATCGTACTCCGAATTATACGTTAGGTGGTACTACTGTCATCCCGCTGTCATACGACAACCGCTTATAAATCGGTGTATCGACCGTACGGCAGCAGTCCGACACAAATCGACTAAACTGAAAGCGCCCATAGCTAAGTTCGGTTTCGTATAGCGTCATCTTTGTCTATCGCAGTTATTTCATTTATTGTGGGTCATTTTCAGAACCTTAATGTATATCGTTCCCACGCTCGATGATTCATACTTTGTTCATTTGTATTTAGTACACGTATGTTATATAACAGTATATCCATATACATACACAATAATACGGAGTCCAGCTGGGAAAAGTCTCGCAGGTCAGCATGACAACGACAAACGATTATCAACTGTATGTCTCTTGGTGGCCGCTGTTATTTTTCGTTTGCACAGGGCTTATTCTCTGGTAAAATGTAGTGAACGTGTTACTACGATAAAACATTGAAACATATAAGCGCCATCTCATTGAGAAAGTCTTTAGTTATCCATTTTACCATACCACAATACTAGATGGCGCTGTAACACAAAAACATCTATACCATTGAACCGATCATCCTAGAATATTCTATACTTGAGCGTTGGCAATAATTGCACAATCTATATAAGAGGTAATATAATGATATTATAAAGAGGTAAAGTTTGTGAGTTTGTGACGTTGTAGGGGGTAACCTCAGGATCTACTGTCTTTGTCTTTCAGCGTTATATAGCTCATTTATCGAGGAAGGTTATAAGCTATATATCATCTAGCTAATACCCATTGGAGCGGAGCACCAATAAAAATGTTTCAAAATCGGGTTTTTTTTTCTCTTGAGACCTTCCGCTGCGAGTTGTCGTTAGCCCAAAGTAACTATTTCACGCGAAAGAAAGTCGCGGGCAGCGGCCAGTTTTGTATAACTCATCTAATTATTGGAACTAGTGGGCGCCCAGTGGTCGACATTCGACCGTAGTTCATTGATTTTTTTAAGTTTGAATGTTATTAAGGTTAATATCATTGTTGAATGTAGAATGAAAAAGGGTAATTGAAACGTAAAAGTAAAATAATACATACAGTCGAGCATAGCAACCTCGTTCACAACCTTTTTTGAAGTCCTTTATTGACAGATGTCAAAATGTCTATTTTATTTATATGTGTGTAGTAATGCATATTTTAATTAATTTAATGTACTAAATAGTAATTACCATAAATAATAACACTATACTATGTATATACAATAGAAGCTAGCTGACTCGGCCACGGGAGCAACGAGTCTCCCTAAAAACTGTCGGGGTAAAGAGCGGGAAATAAAATTAAAATCCGATATGAGATTCAAAATTAAAACGCGAAAACTATCTCATAGACGGAAATATCTATAACAGTCGCGGTCCTACATTTTTCTGTCAACAAACTATTTTAAAGCGCCATCTGCTCGAGACTGGTGTAACTTACAATCAATAACAATAATCAACATTGACAATAATTTAATTTGTAATTAATGAATATTGAGGTCATTAATTAGTAGTCTTAGTAGTATTAGTAGTTTCAGCATGAATGGGTCGGCTCGCCCCCGGTACTACCACCAGAAACACAGAACACCGACGTGAAGTAACAGTGCTTGCATTGTTGCGTTTCGTTCGGTCAGTGAGAGTGCCGGAGGATCACCCCCCTCCATTCCCTACCCCTCCCCTCATACACAGGCTGTCAACCCACTTTCGACTCCCCTGGTGTTCCTAGTGTCTATGGACGGTGGTGATCACTTAACATCAAGTGACCCAACTGCTCGTGTGCCTGTTTTTGATATAAAAAAGTGCGTGCGTACAAAGTACACATGTCAGAAGTGAAACTTCTTTGGCGAACTAATTTAGAAGTCTTGTTTATATTTATACAAATCTAAAACTTTAGATTTCCGAGACTTGAAGAATAGATGAAAAATCTGCGTTTCGTGAAGACCGGTTGATTAGTTTCGGAGTTCATCGTGGACAAACATCATGACACTGGATTTATATATATAGCGGACGGGAATCACTGAGCTTATAAAAGGAAACAAAAATTAATTATAATCATTATCACTATCTATCTATACATATAAGTAATAAGAATTTTTGATGGTGGTAGAGCCACGCTGAATCTTTTACTGGTTTCAGCATGAATGGGTCTGCTCGTCCGGGGTAGTACCACCCTCTCATAGAAAACCGACGTGCAGTGACAGTGCTTGCATTGTTGTGTTTCGTTCGGTCAGTGAGAGCGCCGGAGGCCCACCTCCCCTCTTATCTCTCCTCTCCCTCAAACCCTCCCCTAACCCTTACCCCAAAGGGTGGCAACGCATTTGCGACTCCTCTGGTGTTGTTAGTGTCCATGGACGGTGGTGATCACTTAACATCAGGTGACCCACCTGTTCGTTTGCCACCTATGACATAAAAAAAAAGAATGTAAATCTAACGTGTTTGTACTTCTTCTATTTGCGTGAAAAAAATTGTCGCAGGTGTCTTATGTACTTACTCCTAAGTAATAGAATAGATACATCTTAAATCATTTTTAGAAAGTTATGTCTGTCTGTTTGTATGAACACGCATCACTGCCAATGTACTGGCTTCTCAAAAAACCTCATATCAAAAATCATAAAGCGTACCCTCGAGAGTAACTTAGTCTCTGTTTCATTAAAATCGGTCCACACTATCAAAAGTTTTTTTTTTTTTATGTCATTGGTGGCAAACGAACAGGTGGGTCACCTGCTGTTAAGTGATCACCACCATCCATGCACACTAACAACCCCAGAGGAGTCGTAAGTGCGTTGCCATCTTTCGGAGGGAAGGGTTAGGGGAGGGAAAAGGAGAGGAGAGGAGAGGAGAGGGGAGGGGAGATGGGTCTCCGGCGCTCTCACTGACCGAACGAAACGCAACAATGCAAGCACTGTTACTTCACGTCGGTTTTCTATGATAAATATCTAACTATGAAGTTATTGTAATTTGAATGACGGCTAGAGGTAAGTGTAAACTGTGTTAGTTTATCTACCAGTAGCAGGGACTTTTACATGCAAAACACTTTATGTAGTATTAAGTATTAGATTTATCACAGCACTGTTTAATTTAAACAGCATAAACACGATATAACACATGTATTTGTACTCAATCCTGAATAACGAATGCCCGACATACCTCCGAATGCGCGCTCTTATAGTTTCATCCCCACTGATTTACTTGCTTATGATTGGTCGTTGTAGATTGACAGTATCTCGACCAATCATAAGAAGTACTTTAAATGCAAAACTCTATAAAATAATAATTGATATATTTAGATATTTATAACACTTGCTTATGATTGATCGGTGAAGATCGACAGTATCTCACGAATCATAAGAAGTACTTTCAATACAAAGCTTTATAAAAATGATTAGTACTTGTTTACCCAATCTGAAAATACGAATCGATATACATTTTTATAACATAAGTACGAGAGAGGAGTAGGAATCTATACTAATATTATAAAGCTTATTTGTTTGGTTGAACGCGCTAATCTTAGAAACGGCTGGTCCTATTTGAAAAATTCTTTCAGTGTTAAATAGATAATTTATCGAGAAAGGTTCTACGCTATATATCATTACGCTAAAACGGAGCACAAATGGAGAATGTTTCTAAAGCGGGTTTTTTTTTCCTCTTGAGAGCTTCCGCTGCGTGTTAGCTTTAGCCCAAAGTAGCTATTCCACGCGAACGAAGTCGCGGGGAGAAACTAGTATATTATAAAACAAAGCCCTCTGCGACGTCTGTATGTCTGTCTGTTCGCGATAAATTCAAAAACTACTTACCGGATTTTCATGGAGAAGGTTCTAGTATATAATTTATCCAGAAAATTTTATTTATGCTCAGCGCGGGATAACGTCTGCCGGGCCCGCTAGTATATTTTATAAAACAAAGTCCTCAGCCACGTCTGTATGCCTGTCTGTTCGCGGTAAACTCAAAAACTATTGACCAGATTTTCATGCGGTTTTCACCAGTAAATAAAGTGATTCATGAGGAACGTTTAGATATATAATTTGTCAAGGTTTTTTAGTATTTATATAATTATAATATTCAATTATTTACAGATTTCTCATCTCCGTACGTAAAATAAAATCGTAAAAAACATCATTAAAATACCGGACAAGTGAATCTAAGCACAAAAGAATATTAAAAAACGAAAACTACAATAAGGCTGTACAAAACAGTTTCCTTTGCTTCAAACAGTGACAGCTATATTAAAACAGAAATGGAATGGAGGCGCGAAATCGAGACGAGAGCCGTTGTTAAGCGACGCTCGAGTGACCACGAGATATTTCATTAAACTAGACGCTCGGACGATTCGTTTACGATGAAAATCTGCGATAAAATTAGCATGCGATGTAATTAAAAAGATGTTTTTTTTAATAATCAAATTAACTGTATAATTAAAAAACTTTTTTATTTTATGTTATCAACATCCGTGTCGACATATAATTTTCATCAACATTATCAGCCTGTAAGGGACCCACTGCAGGGCCATAGGCCCGAAGGAAAGTATGGGCTTAAACACCACGCCAGGCCACGACGTTTTTCCCACATACAGTAGTACTACTGAAGCTATTACTGGTTTCAGCATGAATGGGTCGGCTCGTCCGGGGTACTACCGCCCTCTCGCAGAGACACCGACGTGACGTAACAGTGTTCGCATCGCTGCGTTTCGTTCGGTCAGTGAGAGCGCCGGAGGCCCATCTCCCTTCCCCTTCCTCCTCTCCCTTCCCCCAACACAGGCTGGCAACGCACTTGCGACTCCCCAGGTGTTGCTAGTGTCTATGGACTGTGGTGATCACTTAACATCAGGTGACCAACCTGACCGTATGCCTCATATGACATTAAAAAAAAAGGTTGTGGTTTCCTTACGATGTTTTCTTCACCGAGTGATTCGTTCGTTAAAAATTCGTTGGTACATGCCAGGATTCGAACCTTCGGATATCGGATTGATTTTACACCGGCCTTTGCACTCGCGTGTTTATGAAGAATAGATGAAACCGACGAATTTATTTTATGTACAAAGAAAACAATGTAAAAAAATTAGAAGAAAAATATACGATTCTTGCAGGCTATGTTGTCTGTTAATTTCATCTCTCCTGCGCATATCACACCGTTTGCCCCACTTTTCCGCGGCAAGGAAACACATTTCGCTGGACGCTCAATGCTCATAAAAATAGTAGTTTCTTAAAACTTGAATAGATTTTAGTTAACTGAAGATATTCTGATTTTGTATGAGAAGAACCGAGTGGCTAAGAAATATGTGTAGAACTAAAAATATATATACAAATTTATCAAGTACCCTGCGTAATGAACACACAACCGCACACATGTAGGGTTTTATTACAAAAAAGTTAAATACGTATTGAATACTTGTTTTAAAAAAAGTTTGGATACTTACGTATTAGACGCACCGCGCTCGCCTAACGTTCGACATCTTGCTCTTCTATCTCTGTTTGGTTGGAATATGTTAGGCTTGAGAAAAAGAATAACACGATCTTGCTGCGGCAGCCGTCGGCAAGCGCGGTGCATTTGATACGTAGGTATCCAAACTTTTTTAAGTATTCAATACGTATTTATTTTTTTGAAGTTATACTTCTTTTGGCGCGTTAGGGAAAAATGATGAGAGTAAATTTTTACGATGCGGTGTGGGAACAATATAGAACTGTGGATTTCTAAGAATTTGAAATCGCCGATACGTCGTGGGCTGGCGTGGTAATTTTTTTTTGTTATAGTAGCACTGCAAAGTGACTACACTGTGCCTGATGGTAAGCATAGGACAATCCAAAAACAATGGCGACCACCAAGTGGCATACTATCCATCGCCGGTCGCCGCTGTCATGCCGGCCTGCAAAAAGCTGGATATGCACAGGCTGATCCCGAAACGCGACCCGCAAAAGCGAATCACTATGACGGGCTTTTTCGCCATATACATGGTGGTTGCGACTCAGTCAGACTGTAAAACCCTACCAGCCCGCTTTCGCCATTGCCTCGTTCTTTATTCAGTAGGGTGCACCACGTGCAGGTGAGGTTGGCTTGGGTGTCTCAAGTGTTAGATGTTATTTGACACCCCTTACACCCTATTACGCCCATACCTTCCTTCGGGAAGAGGCTTACGGCCCTACAGTGGGTCTCTTACAGGCTGATGATGATGATAAGCTACGACGTCTAAAAAAGTGCAATAACTTTCGAGATATTGAACCGATTTTAATGAAAAAAAGACTTGTGAAGAAGAATGGTTTTATCATGAAGGTAATATTTTAACAGTGGTGCCTGTTCAAACAAACAAACAGATAGACAGACATTTCTAAAAATGATTGCAATTTATTCCAAGACACCTGCAACAATTTTCTTCGCAAAAATCGAAAAAGTACAAACACTTTAGATTTACGATCTTATTAGTATTAAAACCTGTATACGCAATGGAATAGTTTCACACAGTTTTCCAGTACGGTGTACGCACGGCCTTGCAAAAGAAAAAAAACGTCTCAGCGATTTCGGAACTACTCTATGGTCGCATTTCGTTCATTGTGTATCGTGTGGCCCAACTGTTTGTCAACACGGCCTCCGCTATTAAGCCCATGATTCGGCGGAAAAACGCAGTTAAGGTGATTGCCCTCAATAAAGCTATGCAATAGTTTTTCTAACCTCCTCACCTTGTAAGTATTTAGTGATAAACAAAGCATTTGACAACTTTTTATCTTTGGAAGTATTTATGAACTGAATACTTGTTTAAAAGCGATGAGCGGTATTTTTGGCAAGCCAAAAACTTATGATTTTACGTCAGCGACTTGCTATTAAACGTGACAGAGCGTGTTGAGCTTGCTCGGCTTGCGTCGCTCTAGCGACGCGTATTATTTATATTTTTTATTGATATTGTGCAGCCAATCATACGCTTGAATTAATAGAAATGTATATAATTATTGTTCGGAGCACCAATAACTAACGTTAATAATTTCAATATACAAATTATGAAAATTTAAACACTGTAACTCTTTTTTTATATAACAGGATGCAAACGAACAGGTGGGTCACCTGATTTTAAGTGATCACCACCGTCCATTGACACTTGCAACACCAGAAGAGTCACAAGTGCGTTGCCAGTCTGTGTTTGGGGGAAGGTATCCGGCGTTCTCACTGACCGAACGAAACTCAACAATGCAAGCACTGTTTCTTCACATCGGTTTTCTGTGGGTCGGGTGGTACACACCCCGGGCGAGCCGACCCATTCATGCTGAAGCCAGTAATAACTTCAGCGTGGCACTACCACCTCTAATAGGTAATTCATAATACACACACACAATAATTAATATAAAAATTCAAAAGAGAACACGGTTAATTCATTGTTTTGAGTTATCACTATTATCGACAGTCCTTATTTACTGCCTTATAATTTGTTTTAGTTTTAAAATTTCCTTTTAGATTTCAAAACACATATATTTATATAAAATAAATAAATAGCTTACTATATATTTTTCACGACAAAACTCACTCCTGAATTACATCTAATCATTTACTAATGTTTATTTTTATCAGTAAGAGATGGCGCCACAGTCGAGATAGCTCGCGCTTTCTTTATATCGTTGTAGCACGTTGAGTAACATACTCGTACAGTTGCAATACCAAGTCTGGTGAAGCTGTGAAGACCCTAACGGGTCAATAGCGCAGTCAGTTCGAGAAAAAAAAAAGTTGCAATACCATACTAAGACAACTGTGGTCCTGTGAAGCTATTAAGACCTTGCTAGGTCAACAGCGTAATCAGTTCGAAAAAAAAAGTACTAAGGCAACAGCCCAAGCCAAGGTCTGGCCACTTTGGCAGCGTCGAGCTTGTTGCCAAACGGCGAAGTGCCTTAAGCGCACGTCTTAGTAGTTCGGTGAATCTGTAAGTAGTCCGGTGAAGCTGTTAAGACCTCGCATGGACAATAGCGTAGTCAGTTCGAAAAAAAAAAAGAAAAAAAAAGTGAATCTGTAAAAGACCGTCAGGCCAATAGCGTTGTCAGTTAAAGAAAAGACATTAATTCAATTTGCTGGGTAACCCAAAGAATTAATCATTCTCTGGACTAGGGATGAAGATTCTACGCAAAAAAAAGCGATATTTAAATTGACCCGAATTGTGGTGTGGAATCGATTTATGAAAAAATGAACACTAGAGAATCTATCTCTTATTCTCTCTTTTTTTTCTTTTTTGATGAGCTTTCTTTAGATATTTTTTAAATTACAATTTATTGAATCGAATTTTATATTTATTTCCATAGAAAAAAATCGATTCGTGATGTTATAGTGTCAAAGATCGATTCGTTGAATCGTTTCGACGTTTAAAATCGATTTTTCTATGTCTAAAAATCGATTATCCAATTAATCGATCTGAGATCGCCATCCCTACTCTCGTCTGCGTGTTGTTTTGTTGTCGTTCCATCATCTTGGTCGGTTTGATCTAAAATAAAGTGTCTGTCGAGTCTAAAACGTTTCTGTAAACACGTATTTATATGATAATTTACGAGATTCAGTTTATAGGATGTTTTCCTATAAGACATTACAGAGTATATTCCTATGACAGAAGATAAAATTAATTTGTACTGTGAGGTTAAATTTACGCTATCTCCTTTTAATAAACATTGACGTATGAATTAAAATCACAATAAGCTCTATCTTCCTTAAAATTTGTATGATTGTATTGTAAAATTTTGCAAAATGTATAATTCCTCGTGATTTATTTACAAAATTGACTTATTTAAACACAAACATAAGGTACAATCCTTAGTAAGCTGACCAAGTGCTAAAATACCTCAGTCATAATACAGCGATGAATATAGTCCTATATGTCTATAGACGGCGGTGATCACTTAGCATCAAATGACCAACCTGTTCGTTTGCTTCTTATGATATGAAAAAAGCCATTTAGCTACCATATATTTTCCGACGTAATTTTCGGCATTTTGGCATATGTTAATGTCTACGTCAAGCCACCCGGGGATCCACTATTGACCTGCGATACCGCGCTATTGACTTTATCGGGGGTGTTACTAATGACCTCGAACGCTATTGGTGGAAGTTATCGGCTGTTCATTATTCACCCCGGTGTGAGACTGCATTGGTGGGAGTTCGGCATATAAAGGGTAAGATGTCTCTGATCTGGACGCACTCATACGTGGAAGTTATTGTAAGGCGAAGCTCTGGCCAAATGAATAGTGACAGTATCAACGAAGTGTTTATTGGCAGTTTATTGGCAATCCTGACTGCATCGACCCTATACGTGATTAGTGTATCACATACAAGTGAGTGGTCATAAGCAATAATGATGTCTCTCTTTCTCTATGTATAGCGTGTTTAGCGTTGATATTTAACATTAGGTAAGATTGTGGTGAAACTCATCATTAACCTATAATGTGTATAAAGATGCTATCCTATTTGTCTTATCTTTTGTGTTATTTACGCTGGTTGCTCATCACTTTCGTGCTAAATGATAGTTCTTTTGCGATTTGAACTGAATCGAATATTACTGTTTGGTAGAACTCATCAGGCGGGGTTGAGTGTTGCATAGTAGGATTCAATAATGGGGCCGACTGTATCAGTATCATCATATAAGTATGCGCCTTAGTGATATCATTAGGGGTGTCGCGTTACAGGTTAAGGCGTTGTACAGAACTCTACCACTCCGCCTGTTAGTAAGAATGGCAGAAACTTCTACATAAATGACTAATGGTCATATATACATATACCAGGTGACTGTTTAGACAGTAGCAATATTTATTAATATTGTTAATATTGTCTTGTTCTTGTTCTTAATATTGTCTATGTTAAAGCACAGTATCAATTACCATCGGGTGGTTTCACTTTCATTTGAAAGGGAACGTCGGGAATAAAACAAAAGGGTTTATTGTCCGTTTTACTATATAAAGTTATTAACTCCGGGTTGTCCATTATAACTTTTGGCACCGGTCATTGCAGTTAGGTTTATTATTTTATTTACACGTTTGTAACTATACTTTTGAAAGTCTTAGACAAACTTTAACTTAGCTTTTTTTGGTTGTTTGTTAGTATTTGTTTTAATATTATTATTTTATATATTAAATGTGACCATGAAGTATCATATTCTAGAATACTGCAGTGCCTAAACAGTCACCTGGTATACGCAAACTCATCCTAATGTCTTTTTATTAGTTTGTAAGTTATTGTTAAGTTTATACGAGAATGAAGGAAGACGTACTCTTTCTTTTTTTCTAGAAACTTCTAGACTCTATTTCTCAGCGTAACCACTCGTACAGTTGTATTTTACGAATTCTGTTTATGTTTAGCTAATGTAAGTCCAGTCGTAAAGAAATTTGCAGGTCGGCATGACAGCGTCGACTGATGATTGCGCATCTCTCGGTGTCCGGCATTGTTTTTGGATTGTACTCGCCTTACCATCACGTACAGTGCAATCACTGCGTTAGGTCTTATATAACGTACCACTGTAATACAATTCACTTATGATATTTTTCAGTTCAATATAGCCTGTTGATATACTTGCGTATATTGTTGATATAGACCGGCAAGAATTACCTTAGATATATGTTAGATATATCCAATATTAGATATCTTTCTAGCATTCGTAAACAACTTCACAAGTCACCGCAAAATCAATTTACAGACACATCGTAACAGAAAAAAAATCCTAACACGTACTTACTTTACGAGTCGAAATAGGCTATCACGTCGGGAACTACGCTTGAACTCTCGTAAGTTAATATAAAGGTACAACATATTATGGTCTTTATTATAATACTTTCTTGTACTATACATCAACGCTATTGTCATAAGTAGATAAAGTTTATATCTCTGTAGAAGTAAATCAGTGGAACAACGAACCCGATTCAGAAAAATATTATAGTGAGTGACAAGGCTACGTTCTATTAATAATGTTTATATTTTATAAAACGTATGAGACGATACAGACGGTTGCTATTATTTTCATTTATGTACTATTTAAATCCTAAGCACCTCAGTGTCACCTACTTCCTCTTGACCGTATTCAACGTCGAGCGGCTCTTCTTAATGCTCGACACTTTGGCGCTTCGTAAAGACGTTGCGTCGCTTTGCGTTCTGTACAAGATTTACCACGGAGAGTGCTCTGAAGAGCTGTTCGGACTGATACCTGCTGCTGAGTTCCATTATAGAACGACTCGTCACGGACTGAAACATCATCAGTGTCATCTCGATGGTTGGAAGTCGTCCACTGTGCGGTTCTCACGTTTGATTTTCACGTGTACATCTGTTCTCTGGAATGAACTCCCAGCGGCAGCGTTTCCGGACCATTACAATTTACCATCATTCAAGAAACGAGCCCATACCTTTCTCAAGGATCGGCAACGCATCTGTGATTCTCCTCGTGTCGCAGGTGTCCATTATGATCACTTACCATCAGGTAACACGCATGTTCGTTTGCCGCCGCTGGTATAAAAATAATCCATATAAATAAACGAATCACTTTGCAATTTGTTACACGACCAATTTGAGCTCGGTTTAGTAAGATGTAGTCTATCTGCCAAGATGTTCGTCCGCTTTTATATGTAACTTTATGTTCCAGCTTTTTGGAAAAAAAGGAATTTACAATGGCCAGATCGAATTCTGCTGCTGTCAAAAGGATGACTTTGCCATCACAATTAGCTGTACTATATGCATGGCCACCGTGCACTCTCTTCAAAGCATCGTTTTTTTCGCTAATGTGGCCATTTAAATCACCACTCAGCAGAATTGTCTCTTTTATAGGGATTTGTTGAAGTAACTCTTCTAGAGATGTCCAAAACGTATCTTTTTCGGCTTGGCTACAACCCGACTGGGGAGCATATGCCGAAATCACATTGAGGACTTCTCCTTCCACTATTACCTTTAAAGACATTAGTCTATCATTTATGCGATTTACCTCTAGGATATTATTGAGATATTCTTCTTTAACGGCTATGGCAACTCCATTCCTCCCGTGTTTTGCGCCCATATACATAAGTTTGTAACAATCTCCGATGTTACGAGCTTTGGATCCAGTCCACAGAGTTTCTTGTAAGCAGATGAAATCTACCATTCTACGCGTAAAAAGAGAGGCAAGTTCCTTTGTCTTCCCTGTTAGTGTTCCTACATTTAGAGTTGCGAAGCGGACTTTCAGGTTACATTCTGGGACTAACGTCGTTAGCCGAGCCCGTCCGTGACTCGGTAGCCCTTGCAAACTATTCGCAGATTTAGGGCGATATGTCTGCGCGTCGTTTCGTGGCGACGCCCTATCCTTTGACCGTAACGTATTATGTAACCTTTCCATTTTTGCTTTTCTAAGAATTTGATAGATGTTTGGATTTATTAGTCCAGTACCGATTGCCATCTGACGTACAAAAACCTACCCGCTTGAGAGCTTTAAGCAATAATGATGTAATAAGTAAAAACGTGACTTGTTCATTGGGTTACAAAGTCAAAAACCTTTTTAATACTTAGAACACTAACAAAGTTATATTACGCGTCATTTTTAAATTCATAATACTTTCTAAGATTTTTTTTTTATACTATCGGCGGCAAACGAACATGCGTGTCACCTGATGGTAAGTGATCACCGTCGTCCATGGACACCTGCGACACGAGAAGAATCACAGATGCGTTGCCGGCCTTGTTGAAATGTTTTAAAATGCCATCTGAACCTACATGAAATCTTTTGTGAAACTAAACTATTTAATTGGATAAGGATTCATACTATATTAATAAAAAAGGCATCGCAATAAACATTTTTTTTTTAAATATACGTTTAAGATAAACATAATTACTGCCAATTATTGTTCGTACCATCGTGGACTTTTCGTTGGGCGAAAAGTATATTTTAGAGATTTTTGAAATCTTTATATATAAATTTCTTCTGTGCGTGTGTATGTCACTGACTTCTCCTAAACGCCTAGACTATTACTGGTTTCAACATGAATGGGTCGGCTCGTCCGGGGTACTACCACCTTCTCATAGAAAACCGACGTGAAGTAACAGTGCTTGCATTGTTGCGTTTCGTTCGGTCAGTGAGCGCGCCGGGGCCCCATCTCCCCTCTCCTCTCCCTCTTCTTCCCCTAACCCTTCCCCCCAAAGGGTGGCAACGCACTTGCGACTCATCTGGTGTTGTTAGTGTCCATGGACGGTGGTGATCACTTAACAATAGGTGACTCACCTGTTCGTTTGCCACCAATGCCATAAAAAAAACCGTTGGACCGATTTTGATGAAATTTTGTGTGCGTGTTCCAGTTACTTTTAGGATTTTTTTTATTATCAAGGCAGGAAAACGTCTGCCGGGCCCGCTAGTAAAAAACATATTTTTTTAAATTTTTTATGTAACCAATTTTCTAGTAGATTATTACTGCCATAGTCGAGTAGGCAATGAGTTGTTTTAGTGTCTCAGAATTCATGTTCCGCGGTATTAAATCCACTTCACATGTGCACAACAATCGAACTATATCTATATATTAATTACGTGAAGCCCAAACTTGGTATCCCTTTTTGAGAGAAATGCGTTTTTGATGAACGTGAAACTTGGCATAGTTAAAGTTTATATGGAGGAGAAGTGCAGAAAGCTATTTATTTTATATAAAATGCATTAGAAGTACATTAAATTAATTAAAATATGCATTACTCAGACTACTGCTTCAATTTTTCAATACATTCTAAATCTATGGAAGCAATTCAAAGAAAATTTTCAAAAATTCTATTTTACAGACATGGTCATGGTCGTAGTGTCTCTTCATACTAAGTACCTACTAAGTTTAATGTTTTGCAGTATTTACTATTATATAATTTAATTATTTTTTATTATTATTAATAGTGTAAGTTAAGTTTCTATGTGATAAAGCGTTTTAGGTCTTCAGTTTAGTTTACAATTTTTTTATTATTGTTATTGTATTATCGTTGTTGACTGTTGCTATATCCACAATAAATAAATAAATTTTACACAACATATACACACATGTAAATAAAAAAGACATTTTGACATCTGTCAATTAAAGGACTTCAAAAAATGTTGTGAAGGAGGTCGCAAAAAATGTTGTGAAGGAGGTCGCTATGCTCGACTGTATGTATTATTTTACTCTTACGTTCCAATTACCCTTTTTCATTCTACATTCAACTTTAAAAAATCAATGAACTAAGGTCGAATGTCGACCTCTGGGCGCCCACTAGTTACATAGAACACCATCAATATTATTAACAATGGAGATATATTGTTCATCCAGAAAATATATACTGTTCCTTAGGGTATATCCACATGAATACGAGTAACATCGCGGGCAAATGCTAGTTAGAAATAACTATTCGTATCTCGTGCTTGAATGATAGCCGTGTCTATCACATTAGCTAACACGTCTCCATTTGTATGCAGTATCACAAAAAAACGCTGGCAACTTTCACCTGCGGCGTACCTCGTTGGAATGAGATTAAATAGCGACAGTTTCTTACGTTGGTATTACGTAACGTGACATATAGTTTCTGTCACGTTGGTATTACGAATCGTTATTACGAACCATTAGGCCTTGTTACAGTGCTTGGAATATATTTTTTTGAAGTGAAAACTTGTTTAGGCGCGTAGAAAGGTAGTTTTGGCAGGAGGTAAACTTATAATTTCGCGTGATGACATGCTAGTGAGCGTGACCGGACGTAATGCGCTTTCGCGGCTTGTGTCAGACTAGCGACGCTTTGAATAGTGGTATTCTCACCATAACTCAGATTGATTAATTATTGTTATAAGAATGTATATAATTATTGCTCCGTCTACCAATAGATGTGAAAACCATTCCAATGCGAATAATTTCAATCTACGAACTATGGGATTTAAGTAATTTACACTATAACTAATTAAAAAAATTAAAAAGAGAAAACAGTTTTGAGTTATCACTTCTGTCGGCATTACTTATGACTGCCTTAACTTTTTTTATACTTAATAGGTTATAAGGTAAATAGCTTTTATCGTTTGAGCAATGGTAAACACGCTGAACCTGTCGAATAACATCTAAGACTTGAGACACCCAAGCCAACCTCACCTGCACGTGGTGCACCCTGCTGAATAACGAACGAGGCAATGGCGATAGCGGGGGGGTAGGGTTTTACAGCCTGACTGGGTCGCAACCACCATGTATATGGCGAAAAAGCCCGTCATAGTGATTCGCTTCTACGGGTCGCGTTTCGGGATCAGCCTGTGCATATCCAGCTTTTCGCTGGCCGGCATGGCAGCGGCGACCGGCGATGGATAGTGTGTCACTCGGTGGTCGCCATTGTTTTTGGATTGTACTGCAAAGTGCAGATATTTTACAGTGCTGTAATAATAAAAAAATCGAGTTCTCAAGTGCGTGAGCCGGAACACACCAACAAGTGCTTGGCGATGTATATACAACTTGAGTGTGTAGCTAGCCAGACAGACTTAGAAAACCCCCTACCACCATGCTATGTTTCGTCACGGTGTTTTCCTTCACTGGAAGCTCCGAATCGGATGCAAGGATTTCAACCTCAACGCTGTGTCCGAGCACGCTATCACTTCGTTATTTATTTAACATAAACAATCCGTACAGAATATATTTTCCAACATATCCATTTGATATTAATTATAGTGTGAATTTCATAATTTGTAAATAGAAATTATTAATTAGCCTGGTTTTTATATAGTTACATTTTCATACAGTTTATTAATAAATCCAACATATGGTGGGCTGCAAAGGTTTAATATAATGTGTTACGTACCGTAACAGTTCTTTTTTCTTAAATATTATATTATCGTTTATATTTTACATTTGCCTCCGGTATATATTGTACTGTGATAAACACCGGAGCATAATCTGTGCATAGTTCGTAAAAGGAATGTGGTTGGCGGACCTTGCTGCACGCCCATTGGTGCACGCGCACGAACACCCGCGCCACAACGTCCATTATTCGAAATTAGATACAACAGTTCTCTGTGTCTGTTCGGTCTTACGCGAAAGTTACGATTTTCTCCTGGCGGTTTTACGAGCCCCAAAAGACCAATATTCGCGACAAACCCTTTCGTGCAATCGTGCTGTACTGTACACGGAACAAACAAGAACCAGCGCCTTGGAAACCCAGTATCCAGAATATTGCGGCTCGACACCTCGAGAAAGCAGGTACGTCACCACAGTATTCCTACGATACATAATGATATATATCAATATAACATATTCACCGGTTAGTCTAGTGAAGTGCAATACGTTTTTATTTTATTTTTATATCATAGGTGGCAAACGAACAGGCGGGTTATTATATAACTAGCTGGCCCAGCAGACGTTGTCCCGCCTTGATTATAAAAAAAAATCCTTTACATATTATATACCAAAACTGTCCTCACGAATCACTTCATCCACTGGTGAAAATCGCATTAAAATCCGTTCAGTAGTTTTTCAGTCTATCGCGAACAGACAGACAGACGCGGTAGGGGACTTTGTTTTATACTATGTAATGATTTATGTTATTAATATTAGCTGAGTTATGATAAGCGGTTTTCCTGTATGATAAGCGGTTTTCCTGTATGATAAGTGGTTTTCCTGTTTACTTCAGCCTCCTTACGTTCATCGGAAACACATATAATAGCCATTTAAATCCCCAATAGATTTATATATGTCAATAACAAAGAGCACAAACGAACTTTACGGTGTATGACTTCATCTATACTAATATATAAAGCTGAAGAGTTTGTTTGTTTGTTTTTTTGGTTGAACGCTATGATCTCAAGAACTACCAGTCCGATTTGAGAAAATCCTTCGGTTTTAAATAGCTCATTTATCGAGGAAGGCTATAGGCTATATATCATCACGCTAAGACCAATAGAAGCAGAGCACCAATGAAGAAAGTTTCAAAATCGGGCACTATTTTCCTTTTTAGAGACTTCGTTAGTAGTAGTAATAATATTCGTTCAATAGGACAGGCAAAGGAATTAATCCATACTGCCAATTCTGAAGTTGTCAATATAGGTATTTCTTATATATCCTTTAATCAATTTTATTCCATGTCTAAGTTACAATAAAGGCATAAGCGCCAAATCTTCTATATAATATGTCGTACATTATTTTATCCATCATTATTATTTTCTTAGTCTTCATAATCATAAAACAAAATTGTTCAAATAAAGATTTCGTTAGCGTTAGTATTATATACGTTGCCATGGTAACGTGGTAAGTTTCTATCGCAAACATTTTCGAAGTTTATTTTGTTTTCCTATGCAAAAAGTTTATACTACTTTTATTTATAATTTTTTATTTGTTCTCTATTACGTATTATAAAAATAAAGTTTGTGTGTATGTACAATTATAGTAACAATTTTTTGATGAATGGATATGGCTACAAATGACCAAAATTTTTCTTTATACTTTGTCTATATTTTTATATTAGTATATTTTCTTTGTTTGTTTGTTTGTTGCGGTTAATCTCCAAAACGGCTGGACCTATTTTAACGGGAATTTTACTTTTTACTGCCAGATAGCCGAAATTATAGCGGTTGACATATTCTATTTTATTAGTCCGCTGTTTCGTCCGCATGGCTATTTCCAAAATGGATGAACCGATTTTCACAGGGTATTCACTGGTAGATAGCAGACCTCATAAAAAGTTATTTAGATTTTTTATTCGCCTTCGGCTGCAGTGGAATATTGGTAATGCTTGAACTGATTTTCACGGGACTTTCACTGACAGAAGATAACTCACCTTATAAGAAATACCTTATTTTATTTTGTTACTCAAGACTTCATTCGCAATATCCTACTATCTCCTAATTGGTTGGACCGACTTTCACGGGGCTTTTA
>MU159041.1:81473-154851 GCA_015888305.1 Antheraea pernyi | reverse complement strand
TATGCTACGCGGACGACACCCTAGTCGTAGCCCGGGGGGGAAATTGGGAGGAGTTGGTGCGCCTGGCCACGTTGGCCACAACCCTCGTGGTCAGGCGCATAAGGAGGCTGGGCCTCAGGGTGGCCCTCGAGAAGACCGAGGCCCTACTCTTCCACGGACCTCGGCGAGGGCCACCGCCTGGGGCCCACATAATGGTGGAGGGCGCCCGGATCAGGGTGGGGGCCCAGATGAAGTACCTGGGCCATAGCTTATAACCTTCCTCGATAAATGAGCTATATAACACTAAAAGATTTTTCAAATCGTACCAGTAGTTTCTGAGATTACCCCCTACAACGTCACAAACTCACAAACTTTACCTCTTTATAATATTATTATATAGATTATAGCCCATGCCCGCGACTTCGTCCGCTTAGTAATTGTTACTGCTCTGGGCTAACGCTGACACACAGCAGAAGCTCTCAAAAAGAAAAAAACATCTCGATTTTGAAACATTTTTCACCTCACCGTGCCGCCATCTAAATATTGGGAGTGGTGCACGAGTTGTTATCACGGACCGTTGAGGAGATCGGCTCTGCCAACAAACCTGCAGATCGTTATTCGGTCCGATTTGCTCATTGTATTATATTCACAATCCGATTATAACTAATTAACGCGACTGGATTTAAATCCCACACTGTAGGCCATAACTACGCAACGAGCATTCCGCTCGCCCTGACCTTTCATCAACGTGTATACCTACCTATTCTCTTTTATTATATACTAGCCGACACGTGCCCACTTCGTTGGGCGGTAAACATTTATAAAAAACTACTTTTTGCGACTTAAATATAAAAGTTAGACATGTGCTGTCCTTGACTTTTTTATAGGCATTACCAAGCTCTACAACTTTTCTCTAGAACTCAATCATATATCTCTCATCGTTAAGACAGCGTTCGTAAGAAACGTTTTCGTTCGACCGTTTTATCTCCGATTTACTTTGCAAATCCGACTTCCACAGAAAAGTCTTTTCATTTTTCAGGTTACTATATAGCATATAACACTCACAAATAACGTGGCTTTCTATTGGTAAAAGAATTTTCAAAATCGGTTCAGTAGATCCAGATATTTTTAAGAGTGGTAAAGCCACGCTGAAGCTATTATTGGTTTCAATTGGTTTCAGCATGTATGGGTCGGCTCGTCAGGGGCAGTACCACCCTCTCATAGAAAACTGACGTGACTAACAGTGCTTGCATTGTTGCGTTTCGTTCGGTCAGTGAGAGCGCCAGAGGCCTTTCCCCCAAAAAACAGGCTGGCAACGCACTTTCGACTCCCCTGGTGTTGTTAATCTCTATGGACGGTGCTGGTCACTTAATATCAGGTGACCCACAAGTTCGTATGCCAGTTATGACAAAAAAATTACCCCTGTTCAACGTCACAAACTTTACCTCTTTAAAATATCACTAGCTATTGCTCGCGACTTCGTCCGCGTAGAATAGTTACTTTGGGCTCGCAGCGGAAGCTCTCAAGAGGAAAAAAAACCCGATTTTAAAATATTCTTCATTGGTGCTCCGCTCCTATTAGTCATAGCGGGATGATATATAGCTTATAACCTTCCTCGATAAATGAGCTATATAACACTAAAAGATTTTTCAAATCGTACCAGTAGTTCCTAAGATTACCCCCTACAACGTCACAAACTCACAAACCCAGAAAATTCTACCTCTTTAGTAAAAACTTTACCTCTTTAGTATAGACTAGCGGCACCGGCGGACGTTGTCTCGCCCTGATAATAAAAAAAGACGACAAATTATACACCTTCCTCGTGAATCACTTTATCTACTGGTGAAAACGGCATGAAAATACGTTGACTAGTTTTTGCGTTTATCACGAACAGACAGACAAACGTGGCACAGAATTTTGTTTTATAATATGTAACGATTATTTTCTAAGATAACTAGTATTATAAATGCGAATATTAATTTGTTTGATCTAGATGTATCTAGAGTTTCTAAATTGTAATTGTAGGTTTATGTCTACAATTTGTCAAGGTTTTTTTTTATTCGGGGCCATTCATTAAGTAAGCACTGATGGGGGGTGGGGGGTCCTTGATTTGCTTATTTTCGTTGACATAGGGTATGGGGGTCCGGGTAGTAATTACGTCAGCAATATTTCTCAAGCCGGAACTGATTTAGATCTGGTTTACTTAAGCATGAGGGGGGAGTTAAGAGCGTTACTTAGTTTGCCGGAACAGGGGGAGGGGGCGGTCAGATATTACAAAAAATCTGCTTACGTAATTCTTGAACGGCCCCTTATCAGGGCGAGATAACATCCTCCGGGCCCGCTAGTAATATAGTAGATAAATGGTGTATTTTACTTTTCAAAAAATAATCGATATTCAACCAATAGCCGCGTCTGTCATGGAACGTTCCGGAATACCGAAAAAACACGAGGAGAAACTTCGATTCCCATACTATTGTTAGTAACGCCTTCACGTGGCATTTACATTGCATAAAATTTACTTTCATTATGTGTTTAATCTGTACAGACGTTTGAGAAACATTTACGACGTCATACGAATACTTTTTAATCTGTGCCCGTAATATTTACAATCCTCGTCAACTTTGTGACCGCTGTGAATATAGCCACAAGCTGACATTTAATCACTTTCAGTTTTTGTGACACAAAATCTTACATCACTGCGACAACATTACACATGTGGATGTGCCACACGCATACACGCTTACACATGCAAGTGGAAGGGTTTTATATTGTTCCCTTATCAAACTGAAATAGTTTAGAAAATTATCCGATACGAAATATATAATAGGTCTTTACCTATGAAATTGCCGTTCTGCAGTACTGGCCATTTTAAATCAAAATAGTTTTTGTTTGGCTAAGATTTCTATTTTCAAATTAATTTTATTTTAACAACATGGAATTTTTAGCAATTTTATTTTTAGCAACCGATCTCCCAGATTATTAACGCCATTGTCGAATAAATAATAATATTACGAGTGACTTATGATCATTTGAATGTTCTAACAATCTATTTTTAGAGGCGGTAGAGACACGCTGAAGCTATTACTGGTTTCAGCATGAACGGGTCGGCTCGACCGCGGTACTACCACCCGACGTGAAGTAACATTGCATTGTTGCGTTTCGTTCGGTCAATGAGAGCACCAGAGGCACACCTCCACTCCCAAACCCTCACCTCGACCCGTCCCATAAACACAGACTGGCAACGCATTAACGACTCCCCTGGTGTTGTTAATGTCTAAGGACGGCGGTAAACATTTAACATCAAGTGACCCGCGTGTTCATTTGCCTCCTATGATATAAAAAAAATAACAAGATGGTGACCCTCATGATAATAAACGATGCAGACAAAGCCGCAGGTACCAGTTAGTTGTGTTATAATTGTGCCCTCTTACGTAACAGTTCGGTTATAGCGCACAAGTTGATGGGAAGTAATATAACACGGAACATGAATTCTCATATATCATAAAAACGCCCTGGAAAATTCTAACAATGGGGCCGCTATCTTGTTGAAACACTAAATTTATCTATACTAATATTATAAAGAGGTAAACTTTGCGAGTTTGTGAGGTTGTAGGGGGTAATATCCGGAACTACTTAGCCGATTTTGAAAATTCTTTTTACCGATAGAAAGCCACGTTATTTTTGAGTGTCATAGGTTTTATATTAACCCGAAAATAAAGAGACTTATTTGTGGTAGTCCGATTTGCAAAGTAAGTCGGAGAAAAAACGGTCGAACGAAAACGTTTCTTACAAACGCTGCCGCAACGATGAGAGATATATGATTAAGTTCTCGAGAGAAGTTGTAGATCATGATAATGCCTACAAAAAAAGTAGTTTAAAAAATGTTTACCGCCCAACGAAATAGGCACAGGTCAGCTAGTAATAAATGTGACACTAATAATTACCGACATAATAATAATAATCTATACTAATATTATAAAGAGGTAAAGTTCGTGAGTTTGTGACGATATAAGGGCTAATCTAACGAACTACTGGTCCGATGTAAAAAAAATATTCAGTGTTATATAGCTCATTTATCGAGGAAGGATAGTCTATATATCATCACGCTAAGACCAATAGGAGCGGAGCACCAATGAAGTACAAAATCGGTGTTTTTTTACCCTCTTGAGAGCTTCCGCTGCGTGTTAGCGTTAGCCAAAGTAATTATTTCACGCGAACGAAGTCGCGGGCAGAGACTAGTCTATACATATAAGAATACAAATCGAATGTGTCTGTACTTTTAACATTTTGGTGAAAAAAATTGTTGCACATTTCAATGCAACATGCAACATTTCAATCATTTTCAGAAATGTCTGTCTGTCTGTCTGTTTGTATGAACACGCATCACTGCTAGAGTACAGCGTTCACGATAAAACCTTCACGAGAACGAGTAAAATCTAGTCTTTTTAGTTTTAGTTTCATTAAAATCGGTTCACTCTATCAAAATTTTTTGGTAATTTTAATGAGGACGCGACTTAAGTACGAGAGAAAAGTGGATAAGTAAATGGACTTAATACATTCAGATGATTTTATTAGTCACTGTTGTTTTCTTTTTACATTAGATTCTACGCGAACGGACACGCGAGCACAGGTATTATTAAATAAAGAGAGTTTAAAAATAATAAACAATACAATCTTCTATATAAATATAGAGACTTTTCGGTAGGATCTTAGTCTGCAATGTAGTGGCTTTTATATTTTATTCATAATCTTGTGTTATTTAAATTAGTTTGGGGTGTAAGGGATGTCGAATAACATCATAAGACTTGAGACACCCAAGTCAACCTCACCTGCACGTAGTGCACCCTGCCGAGTAACGAACGAGGCAATGGCGAAAGCGGGGTGGTAAGGTTCTACAGCCTGACTGGGTCGTAACTATATTTTAGTAATATAGTTCTGTTATTGTGCACAAGTGTATTTAATGGAAAATATTTTTTTTTTTTAATTTTTTTTTTTTTAATTTATTGTGCAAAAAGTTTTACATAAATTATTTACAAATTTTAAAATGTCACTGACGGCGCCAATTTAAGTACACGTTGACGTCCGTACTAGTCTTGAGACTGTATCACAGACGCCAGCGCAAACTCCACTAATTTTATGAAAAGGTTTAGTAAAGAGGGTCACTCGTGAGCATGTGAGTATGTGTGTGTGTTGTGTGTGTGAGTGTATGTGTGTAAGTGTGTGTGTGTGTGTGTGTGCGCGTGTGGATGAGTGTGTGTATTTAAATATGTGCGTATGTATATAATAATGATTTAAGGCCACGTGACTACGACAAGGGGGCGTAAAATAGTGCATAGATATTGAGCATCGGGTAAATTGAGTATTAAAAGGTAATAAATCAATCAGTTTATTTATTATAAAGGGGTGTTAGAATATTCTCGGTGTCCTCGTAGTTACATTGAAGAAGCCAGTCTTGTACTTTCTTTTTTACTATAGGGATGGGGTCCGGATATATATTAAGAAGAATATTTAAAAAATTATAAATACGAGGACCCAGTACAGTGAATTGTCTAGCTGATAGCGATGTTCGGTAGGGGTATATCTTACAAACCTCATGTTTTCTACGTCTGTTAAGAATAGTGGGGTTATATGATAGATTACTATGTTTCGCAATAGTAGCATGGAACACAAAAAGTTGCCTAATCGTCATGACTGTGCACTCTGTATACAGTTGGCATGTTGGATAAAGTATAGGCTTGTTACTCATGACTTTCAATACTGCTCTCTGCGCTCGTTCAAGTTGCAATAAGTTGGTTTTACAAGCGCCACCCCATGAGGTAATACAATATGAAAAAATGGATTGAGCTAATGCAAAATATACCATCTCCAAAGTAGTTTTATCAGCAACGTGTCTCAACTTCTTAAATATATAAACTAGTTTTCTGGTGCGCGTTGTTATATTGGTTATATGAGCCTTCCAACTAAGAGTATTATCAACGTGTATTCCTAGGTACCTGATACAATTTAATCTTGAAAGAAGTAAACAAGAGCAGTTTATTATTGGTGTTTTTATGCAACAGTGGGCAGTTAAAGAGAAATTATTGGGCTGGGCTGTGGTAGAAGAAGTGAAAGTTATATATTTTGTTTTATCAAGATTTAGTGTAAGTAAATTGGAAGACAGCCAACTTATAACAATAGTCAGAGCATTTTCTGAATTCAACTTGGTTTCTTCCCAAGTTTCTCCATTCACAATTAAAGCGGTGTCATCTGCGTAAGTATAGAATTTACAATTTGGAATGTTGAGTTCACAGAAGTCATTTATGTACAAAAGAAACAAAGTAGGACCAAGAATGCTTCCTTGAGGAATTCCACATTTTATATCACATTCACGACTGGTATGACCGTTTATAGAGACGCTTTGTCTTCGATGACTAAGGTAGCTTCTAAACATATCATTAGCCTGTCCTCGGATCCCTAGATTTTCCATTTTCCTCAATAGTATGGAGATAGAGACGGTGTCAAATGCCTTACAGAGATCGAGAAATATACCAACAA
The DNA here is from genome assembly GCA_015888305.1 of Antheraea pernyi. Classification (NCBI taxonomy): domain Eukaryota; kingdom Metazoa; phylum Arthropoda; class Insecta; order Lepidoptera; family Saturniidae; genus Antheraea; species Antheraea pernyi. The sequence goes on along the minus strand of MU159041.1, from coordinate 148,338 downwards.
CTTTTTGTTCTTTATCTATATTATCAACAATTGAATTTGTAAGCTCCAATACTGCATTTTCGGTTGAGATACCTTTTCGAAAACCGTATTGGTTGCTGGATAATATAGAGTTTTTTTCCAAGAAACTTACAAGGCGGTTGTTAAGTAATTTCTCCAAGATCTTGGATAGTACAGGTAAAACAGATATCGGTCTATAGTTGGTGACACCGTCTCTAGCCCCACTTTTATAAATTGGATACACAAGAGCTTTTTTGAAATAATTGGGAAATGTATTTGTGGATAGGCACAAGTTAAAGATATGTAAAAGTGGCTTAATGAGGACTTTTCGTGCTGTTTTGATTATAGAAGTAGGTATTTTGTCCCAACCAATAGCACAACCGTTTCGAAGACTCATGATTATGCTTTCCAATTCTGTTTCATCAGTGTCTACAATCGCCATAGAGTTTGCATTAGTTTTATTTATAATAGGATGATATTTATTTTGACAGTTATTAGTGATATTATTGGCTAAATTTAATCCAATATTAGCAAAATAATCATTAACTTGATTAATAGAAGCTTCTGGAGTGGGGTGAGTACTTAGAAGGTCTTTTGATGAGCTTGGAATCTGTTTAATGTTAGCAACTTTTTTAACAGTATCCCAAGTAGCCTTAGCATTACCTTTTGCTTTTTGAAACTGATTAATCTCGTATTCATGTTTCATTTTTTTTAATAGTTTATTGCAAAAATTTCTATATCGAGAATAAGTAATTTTTAGTGTTTCATTATTCGGAGATTTATTGACTTGCATATGGAGATGATCACGATTGTTTATACATCTAAGTAAACCTCTGGTTATCCAGGGTTTTAAAATTGTGGTATTGTGAGATCTTTTCACTTCCTTAGTGTGAGTTTGTATGATGTCAGAAATGTATGTAACAAGAGTTTCAGTTGCAGTGTTAGCATCACTAATAACTGAGATATAGGAGAAATCAGTTCTATTTATTTCTTCTACAGCAGATGAAAAATTCAATCGTTTAATTACATTCCTAGGTCTAGTCGATTCAGATTTAGCAGTAATGGATAATAGAATTGGTAAATGATCTGTTATTGAGGACTCTAGAACAAGAGTAGTTGTTTTAAAGATTGTTTTTAATATAATGTGGTCAAGACAGTTTGGCCCTCGTGTAGGAAATAAATGAGCTGGGAGCATAGCATGAGAAGCTGTAATGTTTAAGTAGTCTCCACTGGTTAGATCTCCGTTTTGGGATGCTATATTAATATTAATGTCACCAATAATAGCAACAGTTTGATATTTATCTAACAGATTAAGAGTATCATCCAGACTACTAAAGAAGTTTGTAGTATTCGTGAAAGACGGTGATCTATATAATGCAACAATAGCAAGAGATTGGTTACAAGTAAGAATCAAACAACTAGCATCTAAAAAAGGAGGCTCACTAATTTTACAGGTTAATGTCGATCTCACATAAACCACAACACCATCATTCTGATTTTTATATCCAGACGCATGTCCTACATAGCCCTCTAAGTATGGTACACTTATGGATTTTCTAAGCCAACACTCAGTGAATATGATGACATCACATGTAATTTTTATCTTTGAAATTAATATTTTAGCTTCCTCAAAATTACGGTCAATACTACGAATATTCATGTGTAATACATTCAATAATAATTCATTCTTATTATCAATATATTTATCACAGAGATCTGGCCTACATTGGTAACACTGAGACACAGAAATGGATTCAATATCAACATTAATTTTATCGAAATTCGCCATTTCAAAATAAATAAATCACAATACCAATACCGACCAGAAAGTTTGCCGTAAATAACTGTTTGCCACATATTAGCTCAATTGTGTAAATATTATGTATATTTATTAGTAGCTTATTAAAAAATCGAGATATCGTTTGGAACCAGAGATATATTGTATTAAGGAGCCATTCTGAATATAATAATAATTGGTGTTGTCTAGGGTAGGTAAGAAACAAGGTACTAAAAATTAGTCGGTAGTTGGAAATAAAAGTGTTGATGAATATATTATGCTTGTGTACAGGATTTGTTATTATTAACCGAGTATTACCCGTTGTATCTATATATGAGTAGTTATTACAGTGTTTTAGGTATGCTATGTATTTGAGTGTGTATAATTTTGTGATGAGTGTAAAAGGTGACTGGTTGGTGTACAAGTATAGTGAAAATTGTGGTAAGTACAAATAATTGTGTAGATTAATAAAACATATTAACATCCTAATTAAAACCGGGTGATTCATGCATACACATCTTAAGCTTATACTAGTATGAATATAATATAAATAACTAAAGTTTGATACATATAGTCACATGTTATCTCTTTTGAGTTTGGCTAAATCGCTTTCGTTCTCAATACGAATAGATGGTAGGCCCTCTTTTTTGCGTATATATATTTTTCCGTGAGTGATCCAGCAGAAGGAGTACCCGTTTGATTTTACAAAGTCCCTGGCAAGGAAATGAAGTCTTTTCATTTTCGGGGTTAAGTATTCTGATATAAAAATCGGGATTGGTGGGCCAGCAATCTTTAAATTCGTACTATTTAGTTTATTGTTTTCGTGTTTTTTGTTGTAAAACTTGATGGTTTTTAATAAATCTTCTTTTTTAATGACACTACATAACTCAACAATAATTGTGTTAGAAGTGGCAAGTTTTTTAGGAAGGGTGTATATATCTCTAACGTCTGAAGGTTGTAAATTCAAGTTTAAAATTTGGAAAGCATTCATTATATGTTTCAAGTATGTGTCTTTGGTATCCGATTTTTGTGTAGGAATATTTCTTATTTCAATACACGATTTTCTTGTTAAACGTTCTGAGTTTACTACTATGAACTCCGAGATGTCATAAAAACTCGCTGGAAAGTTCTAACAAGACGGCCGCCATTTTGTTAGAACATTGAAATTATTACAAGACACTTGTAAGTTGTAATAATATTAATTTGAAGTCGTGGTGGTCTATGGTGGAATATGATTTCGATGTTGGCAGGTTCGAACCCCGGTGGCATGTACCATGGATTTTTTCGGAATTCTCGTACATTTACTAATGTTAAATTGGTAACACTATCGGTTGACGGTGAAGGAAAACATCGTGAGGACACCTGAACCTGAGAAATATTCTTGTAGTACTACTGTATGTAGGAAAAACATAGAACTGTGGATTTCTCAGAGTTTAAAATCGCCAATACGTCGTGGACTGGCGTGGTGATTACGCCCATACGTTCTTTCGGGAAGAGGCCTATGATCCTGCAGTGGCTCTCTTACCGGCTGATGATGATGATGAATAGTATTACATACTCGACAATAGCAGTAATTATCAGTAAGATTGGTTGCCGATATAAAATAAAAGTGATGAATGTCACTGTATCGTAGGTCACCAGAGTTCATTATAACGTGACTTAACATCAGCTGATACCGTGGTCAAACGCTAATACTCGTAAAGTATAAAACAAAAGATGAGCAAACAAGCGAATTTGTATGAAATTTGACTTGTTAGTTATGCCTTATTTCTATTAAAAAAAACTAGCTGACCCGCGCAACTTCGTCTGCGTAAAATCGGTTACCTACCGGTTCCAATTCTATTTCTAAACTCGGGAAATCTTAAAAGACCTAGAAGCCGATTACAGCATCTCTTACCGTTTCCAATTGTGAAACCAAACAATTCAATTAGTCATATGTAGAAGAAATTTCGTTGAAGCAGAAGTAGCGCCATCTGTCATTCAACAACATCAATAAATTCGTTTTGTTTTAAATACGAACGACCGTTGAATCATTTGGATATTATTTATACAAAAATACAAGATGGGAGGTGGGGTTAGAAAAATGGAAATTTGGGGTTATAGGTATTTTTGATGGAAAAATAAATACAAACAATAAAAATTGAAAAAAAAAACAGGGTACGGACACCATAATTACCTACAGGTATAAAATATACTTTAGGATCTATTCTCATACCTATCAAATATACATTTAAAATTTCATACAAATCGGTCCGGCAGTTTCGGAGGAGTTCCAACACAATCACCGTGACACGACATTTTTATATATTAGATACCTTTTTAAGCCCAACGCAAAAACAAACGCGGTGACGGCAATATTTATAATATAGTAAATTCTAAATATTGTGACAAAATGGTCGCCCCCATGTTTCAGACTCAATAAAACCAGTAACAGTTTTTTAGATCCCAAACCATATTACCATGTTGCGAGACGGTAAGTTTAAGAGCCATGTCAAGCGGGTTTTGTTATCAAAAGGCCATTATAGAGTGGATCAATATGTGAACGATGGTGATATCTGTAGTTGACTCATCTCTGTGCATCCACTAAAAACGAGTGTACCGTGTAATGTATAATAAAATATATATGTTAAAAGATAAACCAGATCGAGTTTCTTGTCGGTACTTCTAGATGATTGGGTTGTTTTCCGAACCTGTGGTAGTTTAGACGTTCATAAGCGTCTTCTTAGGGCCTAAATGGGATATGGTATATTTGATTTTGAGTAAATGAAGTACCTTATTGTAAAATAAAGCATTAATAGAAATCATTTTAGGCATCAGGCTTCATTTTATCTTAAACTAAAATGCAGAGACTGCGATGTTTGGTAATAAAGAGGTCGCACTAAATGTTATAGCAATAAGTTTTTCGAATTCATTTGTAAAGAGGTTAAAAGTTATGAAAATAATGCTGGTCTTAGGACCTTAGGTCTTAGGTCTTACCTTTAGAGGTACGTTCCGTTTTACTAAGAAATATAAAAAAAATTGTATACTTAATTAACTAGCAAACTGTTTTAAATATAATTTAGAAATTACAAATAGTGTTATGGCTTTGTATATAATTTTTTTTTAGTACGCGGTTTTATTAATACCCATGGAAAACCCAAACATAATAATTACATATAGATAAATATTTAATAATTCTAATATTGACATTTTAAAATAATAAAATTACCGTTTCGGTCATATCGAAAGAACGTGTGCATTTTAATTATCTACGTTTGTTAACATTTTGTAAACAGGATGAACTGTCATAGAGATTAAAATAATTTTAAATTCATTTGATTTGAATAATGAAGATCTGGTACTTATTAAAAGTAAAAAACACAAAGATTTTTGTTATTTACAAAATACATAAATATTTTATAAGAAATGACGAATAAATTCTATAATGTATATAAAACGAATGAAAATGTTTTAACAATAAAGATAAATAACACAACGACCACAGCATGATACAATTTAAAAAATCACATTCCTTTTTCGAATTTTATATTTTTAATCATTCTAGTTTTGTAATGCACTATACGTACAGTTCACAACATTTAGCTTTCACTAATAATTAAAATAAACTGCTTATTGCATTTCGATGAAATAACGTAAGATTTTATACAGAAACGTATTAATTATAAACTGTTAAAAAAGCTTATTAGCAAATTATAACCTCGAAACTGATTCCAGCACGAACAAGACATAAAATTCAGCATTGCATACTCACTTGATCTGCTTTTGGATGTTCGTGCAAACAGTGCCCATGCTGATGTTCGCTAATCAACGTATCGCAATAAACAAATGATAAATTCACAAATAACACAAACCAAACGAACACATACACTATTTTAGAGTTAATTACCGACATTTTGCACGATACAAGATGTTTTCACTCAACGCGTTAGCAAATAATGTTTTGTTTACATTTTAAACATTGCGATTTTCGTTTACGGTTCACGTGTAATCTTTTAGAATACCAGTATGTAACTAAAATGTAGTGTATATAAGTTGAATGGACAGGACCGGCCTGAAGTTGCAACAAATGAACAGCTGACGATGACGGCCATCTTTCAATACAATATCTCTTTTGGTTTTGCTATGGAGTTTACTAGTGTGAAAGAGATAGCGCATACTTGATTGAAGACACTCAATTGTTTCGAACAGATAAGGCGTTTTACACACCTACGCTATATAATTATAAATTTAAAAATGTTCAGATTGAATTTATGTTTTCTATTAGTTTATATATTTGCACGAAAATAGTTTGTTTCATGTCCAGGTTTTAAGTGATTAGCTTCCAGGTAAGGATATATACTTAAAGCATTTAACTTTAATTTACGATTGGTTAAATATGAAGCTTCATTGGTACCACGAATTAATAGTTGTCACATACTTGATACTAGAGGATACTACTTGCTTCCTTAAAACACGGAAACATTCTTATGTAGAGTTGAGTACAAAAGGTTTTAAATCTCGTCTTCTAGAAAAATCTCTGGATAAATGTGAGAAATATAAAACCAATATTTTGGTAAATAAATGGAAAGACAAAAAAATAATGATGTTTAGATTGTTAGGAAGATTTATTCAGACTTTATGAAGTGTTTTTTGTGTCAAATAATATAATATTGTGTAAGAGCGATGAATTGTATAGTTTTGTTAGCATGTCGGCATAATTAACCACAACCACAATATGGGTTTTACCTGCATCCGCGTACTCAAGATGTTTTTTTAAGGAAAACGCATGTTTACAAACATCTTCTTAAATTTATGTTATTAGTTTTAAATTTAATGAAATAACGATGGATTCTATTTTTAGCCCCTTAAGTATAGCTAATTACTGTATTGTTCAAATTTAAATCTAATCGATCTATATGAATAAATAAAAAAATTGCCAAATGTATATACGCGGATCACTTCAAAACGTCCGCATTTATTTGGCTAATACTTTTTTGTTGTTTTTTTAATTGTCAGGACTAATGCTATAAGTAAAAAGGTTGCTTATATCATTGTTCAGGACAACAAGATTACTATGAAAGAAAAGGTTTCAAAAATTATACAGAAAACTTAAAAAAAATGGATTAAAAATCGTATACATAAAAAAGTGAATGAGACAGGATTTTTTTTATTCTTTGGTTTAATTTTTTTTTGTTAACACATCCATATGAAGTCGAGGCTAACATTTCGTTTAATATGAAATTATATCAATGTTAAGAAACTAGGGTTATTTTGTATGAGCATAACGCGTTTACCTGTTTGTTTACTCATCGTGGAGCAGTGGGCAAACGATGTGTGGTATTATCACAAAAAAGTTAAATACGTATTGAATACTTGCTTCAAAAAGGTTGCGTATTAAATGCACCGCGTTGCTGAATGTCATCGTGATGAATGTTCGCCATCTTGCTCTTTTGTCTCGCTTTGTTTAGGTTAGGTTAGACTTACGAAAAAGGATAAAGCGAACTTTAGTATGAAACCTTTTTAAAGCAAGTTGTCAATACGTATTTAACTTTTTTGTAATAATGTGTTTTTATTTTGTCGTCTGCCCATAAAAATATGCCGATAAGATAATAACAACGCAGACGAAGTCGCGGGTATTATGTAGTATTTATATTACGTAGATAGATTCATTTTTTGAGCATTATCGTACCTGATTTAATGGATAATGTGGCGAAATATCTTTACTATTTCGTATCGGGCAAGTTTACTGAACTAATTCAGTCCGATAAGGGAAAAAATAAAACCCTTCCACTTTCATGTGTAAGCGTGTGTGCGTACAGGTGTGTGGGGGTGATATGCGTAATGTTGTTGCAGTGATGGATGAAAGATTGTGTCACTGTATTCGCGCGAGCAGCGTACTCAAGGGCTCTACGCCGAGGGAACGGACCTAGGAAATTGTAAAATAGAATACATACCATCAGCCCAAAGCGTAATATTAGGCGGGATATTCTTCATAGTAAGATCGCGAACGTAAACCGTTGTAAACGCGAATAAATTCGCAGTTTGTCATTTTACGAGTGTTAAGTCATACCTTACAACTTTCTAGAATAACAATCATGTAATGTTACGCAAAACGGTCCGTCGTGCGTCGGTCAGTATGTCTCACGACGTGTTCTAAATATACAACGAATCCTATTGAGTTGTTAATGAAGTACTAACATTACGGCGTGCACTGCTTTCAAATGTGACAATTTAAATAAAGGGCTCGTTTTTTTTTAACCAGCTTTAAAAAGGAGATTGTTCTCTGAACTTTGTTAATTATTTATTGATTCATAAAGAAATTAATAGCTAGTTAAATCTCATTTTACACTTAACCTAATGTAAAAGGTAATGACTGATAAAATCATTTGAATCTATGCAAGACTAGCCTCTGCCCGCAACTTCGTTCGCGTAGAATAGTTACATTGTTTTTTTTTCGAACTAAGTACGCCATTGACCCAGCAAGGTCTTAACAGCTTCCCCGGACTACTAAGGCAAGCGCTTAAGGCAGTAAACCGATTTTATTTTGACAACTAGCTCAAAGGTGCGCGGCACACCTCGGCTTTGGCTGTTGCCTGATACATGCAATTCGCGACCTATCTGAGCTAACCTAAGCTTAGCTACATATTCATACATATATGAGTTGTTGAAACATATATGTGTACCAAGCATACATACCTCAACAACTCTTATATGTATTTTGTGTTGGATAATTTTTCTAAACTGTGATGTCAATGAGGGAAAAACAAAACAAAAACCCTTCCAATATCATGTGTCCGTGCACGTCTGTGGAGGTGATATGTGTAATGTTGTCGCAGTGATGCAAGATTTTGTCACTGTATCGTGTGAGCAGCTACTTTGTGTTAACGTTAACACGCAGCGGAAGCACTCGAAAAGAAAAAAAACCGCAATTTTGAAATACTCTTCATTGGTGCTCCGCTCCTATTAGTCTTAGCGTGATGATATATAGCGTTCCTCGATAAATGAGCTATATAGCACTGAAAGAATTTTACAAATCGGACCTGTAGTTCCTAAGATTACTCCCTACAACATCACAAACTCACAAACTTTACCTCTTTATAATATTAGTATAGATATTTACTTATCTACTTTCCTCTCGTACTTAAGTCGCGTCCTCATTAAAATAACAATAACTTTTGATAGAGTGAACCGATTTTAATGGAACCAAGACTAAATGTTACTCGAGGATGTACTTTATGATATCTGAATAAGGTTTTGTAGTGAACGCAGTACTTTAGCAGTGATACGTGTCCAAACAAACAGACAGATAAACATTTCTAAAAATGATCGAGATACCATGTCCAATAGTGAATCTAAACTAGTCTTAAATCCACCTGAACTCGCGGACTTTTTGGGGTGTAAGGGATGTCGAATAACATCGAAGACTTGAGACATCCAAGCCAACCTCACCTGCACGTGTTGCTAAATAACGAACAAGGCAATGACGAAAGCGGGGTGGTAGGGTTTTACAGCCTGACCGAGTCGCAACCACCATGTATATGGCGAAAAAGCCCGTCATAGTGATTCGCTTCTGCGGGTCGCGTTTCGAGATCAGCCTGTGCATATCCAGCCTTTTGCAGACCGGCATGACAGCGGCGACCGGCGATGGATACTGTCACTGGGTGGTCGCCATTGTTTTTGGATTGTACTGTGCTTACTATCAGGCACGGTGCAGGCATTTTGCCGTGCTACAAAAAAAGCAAAAGAATTATACATACATATACTAACGTACGCTGACGTTGACCCGCCGTAATAATAAAAAAACCTTGACAACTTATATACCGAAACCTTCCTCATGTATCACTTTAAGTTCAGGTGACCGCATGAAAATCCGTTCAATAGTTTTTGAGTTTATCGTGAACAGACAGACAGACGCGATAGGGGACTTTGTTTAATACTATGTAATAATAAGGACATTCTGATGTATTTTTTTATTATATAGGAGGCAAAGGTGTAGGTAAGGTGGTTGTAGGTGGTAGAGTCATGCTGAAGCTATTACTGGTTCCAGCATGAATGGGTCGGCTCGCCCGCGGTACTACCACCCGACCTACAAACACACCGACGTGAAGTAACAGTGCACGCATTGTTGCGTTTCGTTCGGTCAGTGAAAGCGCCGGATACCCATCTCCCCTACCCCAAACACAGGCTGGCAACGCAATTGCGACACTCCTGGTGTTGCTAGTGTCTATGGACGGTGGCGATCACTAAACATCATGTGATCCACATGTACGTTTGCCTCCTATGATATAAAAAAGGAAAAACGTTTTTTGTCAATACATGGTCTATTTCTGGGGTATCTATTTTAAAAATACACAACATCATAAAATAACAAGTTTTAATTAAAACAGTAAGTATATATAAACAATTCATCTATATATAACAAAAGTTACTATTGAATGTATACAAGTAAAATAAAAGTGTCTGTTATTTGTACAAGCTCATCTCTCAAAGGGTTGAACCTATTTTGATAAGACATTCACACATATATAGAGGGATTTTCGTATCATTATCTAGGATATATATCACCATACCATTTCATGGCGGGTAGAGAGTAGTATTAAAAATAACAGAGGTCACATAAAAATGTTACAAAATGTCAAACAAATATGTTTTAGAAATAAATGATAGCCCACGACGATATAAGTAACTCACGTTTAATAATAAACCCATAATATATACAGGCTGAAAGTTTAGACAGTAGCAATCTTTATGGAGGATACTCTGCACTCGATTCTCTGTCTAAATCAATTAAAAAAATAGGTGCTTAATATTTGAAATAATTATCCAATAAAATACAAAACTCATACTCAACCCTCTACGCTTCTATGTTAAAGCACAGTGTCAATGACCGTCGGGTGACTTCATTTTCATTTGAAAGTGAACGTGGGAACGGCACGAACAAAACAAAAAGGTTTATTGTCCGTTATATTATCGAAGGTTATTAACTCCGGGCTAAAAATAACTTTGGGCAGCGGTCATTGCACCTAGGTTTATTACGATTATGTTTATACTTTTGAAAGTCTTACAACAAACTTTAACTTAGGTTCTCTTTACCATGTTTGCAATGTGACCATGAAGATCCTAGAAAACTGCGAGTGTTTAACCTATCACCTAGTATAAATAAAACTCAATTGCCATCTGTATGTAAGCGTGACACTTGAGAACGGCTGCATTCTTTTCTTGTTATAATTCTAATTATCAGAACATAGTTTGTATAAAAGAAAATGGTGGAAATATCATACAGAAATGTATAAATCTTTCGGTTAAAAAATCGCCATATAAAGAAGTGAATGAGACACAAGACATGGATATTTTCAAAAACAATGACAAAATTGACTGTTTGAGCTTGGATTGTTTATTTGTCATTTATATTCATTACATAATCGTACTGTAAAGGCGAGATTTCGTGTCATTTTCTGCGCTAGTACACGCATGCAAAGCCGAGGTAGGAAACTAATGAGTTATAAAATGCATATAGAATTGTTTTTATGGGACTAGTACTTATTGAGATTAGCGCGTTAAAACAAATAATAATCGGATCTATACAATGATATTATAAATAAAAAGCTGTGGATACGTTACCTAAATGATATTTTGACAAAACAAACGGCACGATAACGCACACATACGTAAAGTAATATTGTAACGCCGCACTGTATTAGATAAAATGTCGATTTACGATGGCATATTCTCAATATCGGTGGTGAGAAAGAAATAGTTATATGTCGCTTAGATCTGCCCGTCAAAAATAAAGAATAATCAAAACGGACATGACATATTGATGTTTCTTTGACATTTGTCATTTTTTTGACATATGCCATTGCTTTGACATCTGCCATTTCTTTGCGTAATATTTTTTAATTTCGTTGTATGATATTTTGCCTGACAGTATAATACCCCGTCCTTCTGATTTCAAATCTTTGCTTTTATATGTGTTTTCTCCGTTTGTCTATTACTCTGGCCAATTTTATAACTAGTAACAAAATTAAACTTTAGTATCACTAACACTAATTATTATGTAAATTTCTATTTATTTATTTAAGCATGATATCTATTGTATTTGTCCTTGGATATATAACACTGGCCTAATCTGGAAGAGTAACATTATACAATTAATATTACCTATAAAGTGACTCTCCCATGACTAACTTGACACTGGCAGAAATCGTATCTACGAGACGCCATTGTTTAAATGTTGAAGTTAAAAGTTTTATTTCGTAATATTTGTAAAATACTAGTTAATTCGTGGTAATAATAATATATGTGAATAAATAAACTGTAAGAAGTTTTGCTTGTATAGTTTATGCAACACAGGACGGCGATTGCCATAGTTTTGAGGCATTCTATGAAACGATCAGTACACGACATGCTTCCATTAACGCTGACGCGATACTGAGATCATGTTTGCTAGTTAGCCGAGTTTTAACAAGGCGCTATCGAAATGTTTATGACGTATCTACAACTTTTTACTTATAATATCATTGGATCTATGTAATATTCGTACTGATAAAGTGATTGTTGAAATTCAAGGGCAGTCTATAAACTACGTCAAGATATCTCATGACTGTTAGAGCGACGTCCTGAGTTGATCATATTTGTGTAGCTGTTTCGTTCGGTATGACGTCACATTATAAAAATTTTTTGTTAAATTTTTAACTTTAAGAATAAGTCAAAGTAAAACTTTAGAGTTTTTATATTTTAGACTAGTGTTTTTCAACGTGTGGGTCACATAGCCTCTTTAGAGGGGCCGCGAAACTTTTATAGCGGAGTTGAAAATGGTTTAGAAAGTGGTTTAGCAGTAGCAGTAAAAAAAACAAAATTTTAAAAGATTTATTAAGAAAAATGTTAACTAACGGACTATCAAATAAACAAAAAACTTCGGAGATCTCTTCCATCTTAAGCATTTGTATCAAATTAACACCAAAAAAATCTTACGAGAACTCTTATGTATTTATCCAAACCCTAATTATGAAAATGAAGAAATACGTTTACGTTGGATTGGATATTTGCCACAAAATAAAATACACGAAAAAAAAAAGCAACAGGGGGGTCATGTCATGAAAAACGATGAAAAACACTGCTTTAGACCTAAACATGTGACGTCACAAATCTTATAACACGCTCACACATAACATGCGACATAATTTATGGACGACCCCTGATACAAAAAGTACATATTTCTTTGATTTTTTCACATGTTATGAAATCGAATATGTTGAAATTTTACTTATTTGTGATAAAATAAAATACATATAAAATACATGTACATAATATGTGTATATAAATTAGATAAACTACATACAATCTACTATGAAAATATTAAAAAATAAAAGTACCCGCAAAAAAACGTAAATGCACAAAACAATACGAGAGATTTATACCTTATACCCAAAAACAGCGATGCCCTAAGCGTTTCCATGAAAAAGTCACCACGGAAAAAAAACAATATATTTTTCCCTACCATTAATTCAAATAAAGCCTATTTTACTATTCAAATTCCAGTGTCTTAGTTTCCACTTCGTCTAGAGTAAACAAAAAAAAACTATTTTCTGTAAACTTTAAGAACCGCTGGCCTAAAACAGCATTTAAATAAATATATATTGAAATAACCTAGGAGGTAGTTGCAACTTTTTCTAGATTGAAATCGGAATCTCTGCATAGTTTCCTGAAGAAATTCTTCGATTGCTGACATCTTTGACTGACGCAGTGCGGACATCTGTAACAAAAAAAAAAATTACTTTTCATTCAAAAACTAGCTGATACACGCGATTTCGTCTGCGTTATTTATCACCATTCGTTCAGTAAACAGAAGATACAGTTAAGAAAGATAAGAACAAACAATCAAATAAAATCAATACTAATATTATAAAGATAATCACATGAACTACTGGTCCGATTTGAAAAATTATTTTATGGATAGATAGCTTATTTATCGAGGAAGATTATAGGCTATATATCATCACGCTAAGACCAATAGGAGCGGAGCACCATTAACACTAAACCTACCGACAATTCTTGTATATCTATTCCTACCGCGTGCGGTCAATTTGACCGGTAATTAAAACGTTTCATTTATTCCATTATTCAATGCAGATAATTGGTTGATTTGTTGCTAAATGTGTATAAAATAAAGAATTTTCATAAAGTTTCGTCCATTTTATTTTATATAATTTTTATCTTTATAAAGAAAAAAACAAATAAAATTAAAGTTTTATACAGAATGTTATGCATACATAATATACTTTATTTGGTTTCCTCGCATTGCTTACAAATTAGTTTAGTCTGAAATGTGCACTTGCTGCAAACATATTTTTCTCATTTCGAACAGATTTTTGTTGTTTTATAACCTTTACAAAATTTAATTTGACAAGTTTTTCGTACGCACAAATCTGTACTTGTGGACGGTGTTGGTAAAAGCTGTTTTTCTTTAGATTTTGTATATGCATCTCCAAGTTCTGAAGCTAACTGGAACAAAAATTCCTGCCTGGAAATATTTTCACTCGTCGTTTCTTTATACAAAATCCAAGCATTTATTCCAGCTAGGTCCAAAATGTTGAAGAATACCTGAAGTGGCCACCTACAACTTTTCGACTTCACGCTGTATTTCCTTGCCATCTGGTCTGTCACTACTTGAGACTGTAATCAATACTATTGTTATCTACTCTTTTCGACTATAAGCGACTCTGAGATAACCATAAAAAATTTACTTTGAAATAACTTTATAACAGTTTTTCCCGCCGGTCTTATTGACCGACCGCGGTAGGTAGGTCACATAACAACTTTTTTTTGGAAAAAGAAAAAAATAACTTAAAGTAAAGACTGAAGAAAATATTATATGAATATTCTAAGCATTGTCATATAGTTTGATAACAATATTATAACATTAAAAAATGTGTAAATTGGATAAAAAGTTTGAAAACGGTCAATTTGACCGCTACTGGTAGGTTTAGTGTTAAATAATGTTTCAAAATCGGGGTCTTTTAATATAAAGTATATATTCAAACCAAAATAAAGTAACCGACTGTTATATATATATCTCAAAGATGGCGACACGTTTTAATTTTGATTTTTTTTTAAACTCTCATTTTATTTTATCGTGCACGTGTTTTATTCGATTCAAGATTTAATAACTGAGCCACAGGAACGCGTGGCTGTGTCAGCTATTAATGTGTAAAATGCCACCTATATTGCAAAATATAGTCTTATAACGGAAGATCTATACATATAATAAAAGGGTAACTGGACGAAATCTGTACATTACATATTTCTAAGGAAAATTATTTTTAGGCGAAAGAATCAATGACAGAACACATTACCATAGTTTTTACAATTGTTGTATTTTCATAAAATTTGGTATGATGGTTGTTTATACACCGGTTTAGGACTTGTTTTACAAATATATCACACTAGCCGACCCGTGTCCACTTCGTTGGGCGGTAATAGGCATTATCAAGCTACAACTTTTCTCTAGAACTCAATCATATATCTCTCATCGTTAAGGCAGCGTTCGTAAGAAACGTTTTCGTCCGACCATTTCTTTTTTTTTTTTCTCGAACTGACTACGCTATTGATCTAGCAAGGTTTTTTTTTTTTTTTTTTTCGAACTGACTACGCTATTGGCCAAGCAAGGTCTTAACAGCTTCACCGGGCTACTAAGGCGAGCGCTTAAGGCACTCAGCCGATTTTATTTTGACAACTAGCTCAAGGGTGCACGGCACACCTCGGCTTTGGCTGTTGCCTGATACATGCAATTCGCAACCTATCTAAGCTAACTATTCATACATATATGAGTTGTTGAAACATATATGTGTACCGAGCATACATACCTCAACAACTCTTATATATATTTCGTATCGGATAATATTTTAAACTATTTCAGTTTGATAAAATAAAACCCTTCCACTTGCATGTGTAAGCGAGTATGCGTGCACGTGTGTGGAGGTGATATGTGTAATGTTGTCGCAGTGATGTAAGATTTTGTGTGACTGTATCGCGCGAGCAGCGTACTCAAGGGCTCCACGCCGAGGAAACGGACCTAGGCTTGAGCCGCTGCTGAGGGGGGCCTAGTCTGGTGAACTTTACCTTTTTATAATATAATTAATTAATAGCTTCTGCCCGCGACTTCGTACGCGTGGAATAGTTATTTTGAGCTAACAAGCAGCGGAAGCTCTCAAAAGGAAAATTAACCCCGATTTTAAAACATTCTTCATTGTCGCTTCGCTCCTATTGGTCTTAGCGTGATGATATAGCCTATGACATTCACAAACAACGTGGCTTTCTATTGGTAAAAGAGTTTTCAAAACCTGATGGTAAGCACAGTACAATCCAAAAACAACGGCGACCACCGAGTGAGACACTATCCATCGCCGGTCGCCGCTGTCATGCCGCCCTGCGAACAGCTGGATACGTACAGGCGCTGATCCCGAAACGCGACCCGCAGAAGCGAATCACTATGACGGGCTTTTTCGCCATATACATGGTGGTTGCGACCCAGTCAGGCTGTAAAACCCTACCACCCCGCTTTCGCCATTGGGTCGTACGTTATTCAACAGGGTGCACGACGTGCAGGTGAGGTTGGCTTGGATGTCTCAAGTCTTAGATGTTATTCGACAGGTTCAGCGTGTTTACCATTCCTCAAGGTGGGCCTCCGCCGCCCTCACTGACCGAACGAAACGCAACAATGCGTGCACTGTTACGTTCACGTCGGTGTTCTGTGGGTCGGGTGGTAGTACCGCGGACGAGTCGACACATTCATACAGAAACCAATAACAGCTTCAGCGTGGCTCTACCACCTACAGAAATCCATCTTTATTATCAAAAATGAAACAACAGACATCGTACCTGGTAAGAAACTGCGTAGACACCCTCGGACCTTGATTGAGATGATTCGCCACTACATCTGCCAACGCCGCTATGAAGATAGGATGAGTGTTCGGAGCCTCCGCCCTCTCTATTTGTGTGATACCAGCCTAGAAAACATGATGTTCTTATCTTTATCAATCTATTTTTGTAAGCGATTTTGCGTTGTCCTGCGCATGCACACCGAACCGTTTGCCCCACTTCTCTACGGTGAGAAAACACAAATGGGTGTACGCATAGCGTTATTGAAAAATACATATACAAAGATAAACAACTTCCACTCTGGAAATTTCAGGGAATTCGTAGAAAATATTTTAATATTTTAGAAAAAGAAAAAAAAACAAATATGACATTTTTTTTTCGGCAAAAAAAAAATGTAGATTAATATAGTAAATATTTAATAATACATATTTAATAAAAAGAAACATCCCACAAAGTCATTTTTTTTATAAAAGTTATGGGCTATTTAAAAAAAATAGGTAGCTAATTGAAAAAAAAAAACATACCATTTTTGGGATAGGTAAAAAAAATATATTAAAATTGTTCTGAAAAAGGTTATACAATAATGTATATAAAGATAGAAGTGGTTGCAGTCAAAAATGGTGTATACTTTATAATCAGCTATAAAAAAATTTAATATATATGACGGAGGACGACCTTCAATAGTATTTTTAAAAAGCGTGACGTCAGCTCGCGACGTCACTAGTGTTATAATCATGGCGATTACTCATTTTTTACAGTGTAATGACGTCACACAGAGATCCGTACTGTCCGGCGGCTCGATAGTGTATGTCGTGCCGCCATATTGCAGTAACGGACTTCCGTTGCATGTTTTTTTTCTCGAACTGACTACGCTATTCACCCGGCAGGGTCTTCACAGCTTCACCGGACTACTAAGGTTGGCGCTTAAGGCACACAACCGATTTGGGTTTTAGGTAACATACACAAGGGTGCACGCACACCTCGGCTTGGGCTGTTACCTGGAAAAAGTCGCGTCTGTCCTAGCTAACTATTCTAAGCTATTCATACATATATACATTTGTGAACCATACAATCGAAATTGCATGATTCACAAATGAATACGTGTATATCGGACTGAATCCCCGAGCGCCCTCTGTGCGGCCGTATTTATAGGGCGCGACGTATGTGCGCGCGTATATAAGTTTTATACTAAGTATGGAAATGTAATCATGCAATTATTGTGAAGTAATTGCTTATGAACACATTATAAAATAATCAAATTATTCTGGTAATCGACTAATTATTGTAGTTCCGCCGATATATATAATAATAAAAATGTAAATCTAACGTTTCTGTCCTTTATAGATTTTTGTAAAAAAAAAATGTTCCAAGTGTTTTGGAATTACTTATTCCACACACACAAAGTATAATTTTCGAAATGTCTGTCTGTCTGTCTGTTTGAACACGCATCACTACTAAAGTACTGCGTTCACGATACTACCTCACCGAGAAAATTATAAAGCATATACTCGAGTCTTTTTATAGGTTTTTATAGGTGGTAGAGCCACGCTGAAGCTATTACTGGTTTCAGCATAAATGTGTCGGCTAGTCCGCGGTACTACCGCCCGACACACAGAAACACCGACGTGAAGTAGCAGTGCACGCATTGTTGCGTTTCGTTCGGTCAGTGAGAGCGCCGGAGGCACAAGTCTTCTCCCCATTCCCCTCTCCCCCTCCCCTAAACACAGGGTGGCAAAGTATTTGCGACTCTTCTGGTGTTGCAAGTATCTATGGACGGTGGTAAAACATCAGGTGACCCAACAGTTAGTTTGCCTCCTATGATATAAAAAAAAATCTAGTCTTGGTTACATCCAAATCGGTTCACTCTACCAAAAGTTATTGTAATTTTAATGAGGACGCGACTTAAGTACGAGATATAAGTAGATAAATAAATGGACTTAATACATTCAAATGACTTTATTAATCATTGTTTTTTACATAAAGTTCCACGTGGACGAAGTAAAATATACACACTGAGATGAGGAGTCGCATAGACAAGGCATAACGCTTTTTCCTTACGTGACGAGAATATACAATTAAATGATTGATTAAAAACGATAGGACATTACGATAGATAATACATTAAGGTGAGTTTATTAGTCACTTGTTTTTTTTTTAAAGGCACACCTAATTGAAACATAAACCCACAGTGTCATAACGGGAACACTATATAACAACGTATAATAATATAAGTAACGTATTTATTTACCTCTTTAGCGACCTCATCGCAGTATTCAATGTCCAATTCGTGTAAAGTCTCAATGTGCTCGTTCACAAACGCTATGGGGACAAGGATCATGTACTTCACACCCTGCTTCGCGTATAACTGTAAACGAATATTAAAAATAAACATTTGAAGTGAAACTTCTTTAGGCGCATGAGGGTAAAATTTTTACAGATGTAACGTCACGCAGGTATGCAACGGAAGTGACGTCATTTGCAGTAAACGCAGATTAAATAAATAAAACAACTTTGTATTCTTTTTTCTTCTTTGTATAAATATAAACAAGACTTATAAATTAGTTCGCCAAAGAAGTTTCACTTTTGACATGTGTACTTTGTACGCACGCACTATTTTTTATTATTATAGGAAACAAACGAACAGGTGAGCCACCTGATCACTGCCGTCCCATAGACAATAGCAACACCAGGCGATTTCAAACTCCGATAACTTTTGGGGTGTCGCAGGGTGTCGAATAACATCATAAAACTCGGGACACCCAAACCAACCTCACCTGCACATGGTACACCCTGCTGAATAACGAACGAGACAATGACGATAACGGGGTGGTAGGGTTCTACAGCCCGACTGGGTCGCAACCACCATGTATACGGCGATAAAGCCCGTTATAGTGATTCGCTTCTGCGGGTCGCGTTTCGGGATCAGCCTGTGCATATCCAGCTGTACGTAGGCCGGCATGACAGCGGCGATCGGCGATGGATAGTGTGTCACTCGGTGGTCGCCATTGTTTTTGGATTGTACTGTGCTTACCATCAGGCACAGCACAGTCATTTAGCCGTGCTACAACAAAAAAAAAGTTGTACATCGTTCCCACGTACGGTGATACCATAGGAATATTTTTCAGGTTCAGTTTATCTCACGATGTTTACCTTCACGTTTAAATGTACGCGAAATCAGAAAGATTCGTTGATACAGCACCTGAGGACATCGGATTGATATATTATTGATGAAACCCTTCGACCACTACTTCACTATTATGAAAATATCGCAGGTAAACTATGTTAGTTTTTAAGTAAAACTTCTTTAGGCACGACTATGAGGTAACTGGACGACAATGCAACAGAAGAGTAGTCCGGTGAAGTTGTTAAGACCTTGGTAGGTCAATAGCATAGTCAGTTCGAAAAAAAAATGCAACGGAAGTCCGTTATGGCAATATGGCGTCAGGTTTCTGTACCATCTGGTAAAATAATAATTAAACATAACTAAAACTTATTACTTATATTAATTTAATTCGTTACTTATCACAGTAATCTGTTCATACTTTTCTATATTTTATTTACTTTATAACAACGAGTTGTTAATAATATTTCCTGTGTTAGTTAAGCTCCGAATTATCTGATAGATGGCACTACAGATAATGAAGCTTTGATTTAATTTGTTACTTACATTGAAACCAAATGGCAGCACAGTCGCGCGCCCATATACACATAATTAATTCTATTGTATGATTTTTATTATTATTTAATTTATTATCTTTAATTTATTATTATTTTTTTCAAAGATCTCTGATCGGTTCGTTTATAAACTATTTATTGACAAAATAAAAAATATTTAAAAAGTTATACTTCAATCACGTGTCCGTCACACGCACACATATTTTTTTTTGTCACCGTTATATCGCAGATGATAGATAAATCACTGTCAACGTGTTGTCATTTGAAATTATATTACTAAGGTATCTACAGACGGCGATTAAAGTAATCTCACAGTTATAAATATACAACAATTTGATTAAGTTTCAATTAAATATATTCCCACATATTATTTTACCTTTCCATAACGTCTATCTTATATTTTGTAGTCGGGCGACAGAATTTAAAGCGTTGTAAAGTAATTTGTGAAGTGTGAACTTTTATCACGCCAACGCGATTCACAATTACATTTAAAATGGACATAACTGGCGTGATACATTTTATCACTGGTTATGTAACGAGTGATATAACTGGTGTGACATGTGATGCATCTTATCACTCGTTATATAACGATGCCTATATTGCATTTGCCTGTTGTTTTATCATCTTACCTTGATAGCGTCATCAGTGTAAGGCTGTAACCATGGCAAAGGTCCCACTTTAGACTGCCACACGAGCCTGTGTGGATTAGGTATACTTAAATCGCTGACGGTCGCTGCGACTGATGCTGCAACCTCGTGAGGATACGTGTCACCTCTGGAAACGGCCTGAAACCGAAAAATCATAACCTGAAATAACGAAGCATCAATAAAAAAAAAAATAGGACTCCCTAGAATTCCGTGTAAAAGGATTTTAAATCACTACATGATATGTTCGCGATAAATTTAAAAACTACTGAACTGATGTTCACGCAGTTATCACCAGTCGATAAAGTGATTCACGAGTAAGGTTTTGGGTGTATAACTTTTTTTTAATAACAAAACGGACAAACGAACAAGTTGGTCACTTGATGTTAAGTGATAACCACCATCCATAGACACTAACAACACCAGAGTCGCAAGAGCGTTGCAAACCTATGTTGGTGCAGGGAAAATTGGGGGAGGGGGAGAGGGGCAACAATGCAAGCACTGTTACTTCACGTCGGTTTTCTGCGAGAGGGTAGTACTACCCCGGACGAGCTGAACCATTAATGCTGAAACCAGTAATAGCTTCGGTGTGCCTCTACCACCTATCAAATTCAAGATTCCGTATAAATTGGTTGAAATATAACGATAATCGTTGAAAGTTGCCGGAAGAAGTCAAGCCGGTTGGGAGCTTTCATCGAAAACGCTGCCTAATCCTCTGATATATAAGAAAACAACTAAGATTATAAACGATGCAGAGGAAGTCGCGTGTATTAGCTAGTTTCGTATATAAAGTAAAGCTGTGCTCTAAAGTTTTATATACATATATATAAAAATTATAATGATTGTATAAATATACTGATGATATTAAATGTAACCGACAGAATGAAACTATTACGAGTCTTTAGTTTCTTGTTCTATCGTTTTTAATCAATCACTTAATTGTATATTCTCGTCACGTAAGGAAAAAGCGTTATGCCTTGTCTATGCGACTCCTCATCACTGGGTAGTTTGTATATTTTACTTCGTCCGCGTGGAAGCTTATGTAAAAAACAGTGATTAATAAATTCATCTATAATAATAAAACTACAATAACTTTTGATAGAGTGGACAGATTTTAATGACCACCCTCTCACAGAAAAGATAGCGTCATCAGTGTAAGGCTGTAACCATGGCAAAGGTCCCACTTTAGACTGCCACACGAGCCTGTGTGGATTAGGTATACTTAAATCGCTGACGGTCGCTGCGACTGATGCTGCAACCTCGTGAGGATACGTGTCACCTCTGGAAACAAATGTACGCGAAATCAGAAAGATTCGTTGATACAGCACCTGAGGACATCGGATTGATATATTATTGATGAAACCCTTCGACCACTACTTCACTATTATGAAAATATCGCAGGTAAACTATGTTAGTTTTTAAGTAAAACTTCTTTAGGCACGACTATGAGGTAACTGGACGACAATGCAACAGAAGAGTAGTCCGGTGAAGTTGTTAAGACCTTGGTAGGTCAATAGCATAGTCAGTTCGAAAAAAAAATGCAACGGAAGTCCGTTATGGCAATATGGCGTCAGGTTTCTGTACCATCTGGTAAAATAATAATTAAACATAACTAAAACTTATTACTTATATTAATTTAATTCGTTACTTATCACAGTAATCTGTTCATACTTTTCTATATTTTATTTACTTTATAACAACGAGTTGTTAATAATATTTCCTGTGTTAGTTAAGCTCCGAATTATCTGATAGATGGCACTACAGATAATGAAGCTTTGATTTAATTTGTTACTTACATTGAAACCAAATGGCAGCACAGTCGCGCGCCCATATACACATAATTAATTCTATTGTATGATTTTTATTATTATTTAATTTATTATCTTTAATTTATTATTATTTTTTTCAAAGATCTCTGATCGGTTCGTTTATAAACTATTTATTGACAAAATAAAAAATATTTAAAAAGTTATACTTCAATCACGTGTCCGTCACACGCACACATATTTTTTTTTGTCACCGTTATATCGCAGATGATAGATAAATCACTGTCAACGTGTTGTCATTTGAAATTATATTACTAAGGTATCTACAGACGGCGATTAAAGTAATCTCACAGTTATAAATATACAACAATTTGATTAAGTTTCAATTAAATATATTCCCACATATTATTTTACCTTTCCATAACGTCTATCTTATATTTTGTAGTCGGGCGACAGAATTTAAAGCGTTGTAAAGTAATTTGTGAAGTGTGAACTTTTATCACGCCAACGCGATTCACAATTACATTTAAAATGGACATAACTGGCGTGATACATTTTATCACTGGTTATGTAACGAGTGATATAACTGGTGTGACATGTGATGCATCTTATCACTCGTTATATAACGATGCCTATATTGCATTTGCCTGTTGTTTTATCATCTTACCTTGATAGCGTCATCAGTGTAAGGCTGTAACCATGGCAAAGGTCCCACTTTAGACTGCCACACGAGCCTGTGTGGATTAGGTATACTTAAATCGCTGACGGTCGCTGCGACTGATGCTGCAACCTCGTGAGGATACGTGTCACCTCTGGAAACGGCCTGAAACCGAAAAATCATAACCTGAAATAACGAAGCATCAATAAAAAAAAAAATAGGACTCCCTAGAATTCCGTGTAAAAGGATTTTAAATCACTACATGATATGTTCGCGATAAATTTAAAAACTACTGAACTGATGTTCACGCAGTTATCACCAGTCGATAAAGTGATTCACGAGTAAGGTTTTGGGTGTATAACTTTTTTTTAATAACAAAACGGACAAACGAACAAGTTGGTCACTTGATGTTAAGTGATAACCACCATCCATAGACACTAACAACACCAGAGTCGCAAGAGCGTTGCAAACCTATGTTGGTGCAGGGAAAATTGGGGGAGGGGGAGAGGGGCAACAAATAGGACCAGTAGTTCCTGAGATTAGCGCGTTTAAGCAAACAAATTCTTCAGCTTTATAATATTAGTATAGATTTCCTACGTCAATCTCATTGTAAGATCGTGTGTGAGCGAAACAAGGATATATTTCCACGTTCGCGGAGCTTTCATCGAAAACGCTGCCTAATCCTCTGATATATAAGAAAACAACTAAGATTATAAACGATGCAGAGGAAGTCGCGTGTATTAGCTAGTTTCGTATATAAAGTAAAGCTGTGCTCTAAAGTTTTATATACATATATATAAAAATTATAATGATTGTATAAATATACTGATGATATTAAATGTAACCGACAGAATGAAACTATTACGAGTCTTTAGTTTCTTGTTCTATCGTTTTTAATCAATCACTTAATTGTATATTCTCGTCACGTAAGGAAAAAGCGTTATGCCTTGTCTATGCGACTCCTCATCACTGGGTAGTTTGTATATTTTACTTCGTCCGCGTGGAAGCTTATGTAAAAAACAGTGATTAATAAATTCATCTATAATAATAAAACTACAATAACTTTTGATAGAGTGGACAGATTTTAATGACCACCCTCTCACAGAAAACCGACGTGAAGTAACAGTGCTTGCATTGTTGCGTTTCGTTCGGTCAGTCAGAGCGCCGGTGACCCACCTCCCCTCCCCCCTTCCCTTACTCCCCCTCTCCCACAAGACAGGTTAGCAACGCATTTGCGACTCCCCTAGTGTTGTAAGTGTCTATGGATGTGTGGATGTGGAGTGTCTACGGTGATCACTTAACATCAGGTGGCCCACCTGTCCGTTTGCCCCATATGCTATAACAAAAAAATGAAACAAAGGCTAAGTTATTCTCGGGGATATTCTTTATGATTATCTCGTTGTGGTTTTATTGTGAACCCAATACTTTAGCAGTGATGCGTGTTTATACAAACAGACAGACAGACAGGCAGATAGACAGACACACATTTCTAAAAACGATTGATTTTTTTTTTTTGACTGCACTATGCCTGATAGTAAGCACAGTACAATCCAAAAACAACGGGGACCACCTATTATTAATTAGTTATTATTATTGATTTCAGCATGAATGGGTCGGCTCGCCCGGGGTAGTACCACCCGACCCATAGAAAACCGACGTGAAGTAACAGTGCTTGCATTGTTGCGTTTCGCTCGGTCAGTGAGAGCGTCGGAGACCCACCTCCCCTCCCCTCTCCTCTCTCCTCTCCCTTTCCCTCCCCTAACCTTTCCCTCCGAAAGATGGCAACGCACTTGCGATTCCTCTGGGGTTGTTAGTGTCCATGGATGGTGGTGATCACTTAACAGCAGGTGACCCACATGTTCGTTTGACACCTATGACATAAAAAAAAAAAAAACACTATCCATCGCCGGTCGCCGCTGTCATGCCGGCCTGCGAGCAGCTGGATACGCACAGGCTGATCCCGAAACGCGACCCGCAGAAGCGAATCACTATGACGGGCTTTCTCGCCATATACATGGTGGTTGCGACCCAGTCGGACTGTAGAACCCTACCACCCCGCTAAATGAATCGAAATGTATTTTGTTACTTATACCTAGACACCGGCAATATTTTTTTTCAAATAAACCGAAAAAGTACCGACTCTTTAGATTTACATTCGTCTTTTATGTATAGAAGATGATTTTTCAATGGAAATTAAGTAAAGTAACTAATAACATCAAAATAATAACATCAAATGTTTTATTTAAAATGTTGTGAAAAGTATTGAGTTACTGAAATTTACAGATAAATTAATAAACTATTTAAAAAAAATGTTAAATAAAAGTGTATTCTGATGATAATGTCGAAGATATCGCATAGAGGCATAACACTTTTTCCTTACGTGACGATTTCTACCAGTCAACCAGTCGTTTTAATATGAAATGTTGTGAAAAGTATAGAGTTACTAAAATTTAGAGATAAATTATAAAAAAGGATATTTAAAAAAACTACTAAATAAAAGTATGTTCTGATGATATCGGAGATGTGGCATAGGGGCATAACACTTTTTCCTTACGTGACGATTTCTACCAGTTCTAATAATCAGCAAAACTGTATTACCTTCAGTGGCAGACTGTGTGCTGTGAAGAGTATCAGCACCTGATCTCGTACTCCGGCTGGGAACAGCTTGAGTTTCTCCTTTATCCTCTCAGCGAACACCTTTGCCAGCAACGGATGTGAGCCCCAACGTTCTATCAAACTGAATCTTATATTCCTCGGGATTTGCCTGAAAGTTTTTTTTTTTCTAAATTAACTCTGTTATGGTTAATACACTCTATACTGGGTGTTAGGTTAAACATCAGCAATATTTTTACAGGACAATGATTATCTGTTTCTGGTTCTAAATCAATAAAAAAAATAGGTGCTTAATATTTGACCTAATTATATCGAGAAATGCAAAACTGATATACACTCAACATCAGGTGATTTACGCAAAAACGAACTGTATAATAAATAAATGACGCCCCGTTGTGTACGCCAGGCCGCGCCCCACTTCCCTTTGTTCGACCGTGCGGCGTTCCCACGATAAGCAGTTAAGTAATGGTTAACCTTGAAAAGCGTCCCTTGAATTTTGTTCATTGAACCTAGATCTGTTTTTTTTTACGTTTCAAAGTATTGTTCCCATACTTTTGAAAATCTTAGAACAAACTTTAACTAAGGGGTTTCTTTGTTGTTTATTAGTATTTGTTTTGATATCATTATTGTATGTTAAATGTGACCATGGGCTACCACAGGATTGAAAGTGTCACCCTTTAAACATTCAACCGGTAGATGTTCAAACAAATCGCCGTCCTTTTTCATTCACTTAATAGTACTAATCTGAATGATAGTTTATTTACCAGCAAAATTAATACGAATGTGGGTTTGTTTGTTACGCTATCGCACCATAACTACGTAACCGATCATTGTGAAATTTTGCACACATGTTGTCAGGGATATAGAACAGAAAATACTAAGAAATATACTGCTCCAGACGGATAGATCAAATATATATTGAGGCGAGTAAAACCGCGAAGGAAAAGCTAGTGATATACAAAGCCGACTCACTTATTCTTGTAGAAATCGGCGACAGCGTTCAAACTGGAACCGGTTGTAGCGCAACTGTACTGCGGGTATTGGGAAAATATCACGGCTCTTTCCACACCATCTCTGAAAACAATTTTTCTCTCTTATTATTTATAACCTTTGCAAATAGTTTGACTATATCTGAAAACTTGTAGAAATATCTGGAACAATCTAGAATTGTCTAGATGGTAGAACCACGCTGTAGCTATTACTGGTTTCAGCATGAATGGGGTCGGCTCGCCCGCGGTACTACCACCCGACCTACAGAGAACCGACATTTTTACCGTCTGTATCATGGCGGGTGTTATGAAGAGCTATTTAATTTAATCCCTTCCTCTCCTTTTCATACCAGAATCACGCTCGCTGGGCTTCGGAGCCATAGTTTTACGGTAAATCCTATCTGGGCACGAACTAAAAAGTTCGCAACTTCTTATCTCTGCCGTACCGTGAAGCTGTGGAACAATCACCCGGCCGGTGTGTTCCCTCCTTCCTATAATATAGCGTGAATCAAGCATAACGTGCATAGATATTTATGCAGGCCGGCATGACAGCGGCGACCGGTGAAGGATAGCGTGTCTCTCGGTAGTCGCCGTTGTTTTTGGATTATACTGTGCTCACCATCAGGCACAGTACAGTCACTGCCGTGCTACGATAAAAAAAAAAGAAAAAAAAAGTGAAGTAACAGTGCACGCATTGTTGCGTTTCGTTCGGTCAGTGAGAGCGCCGGAGACCGACCTCCCCTCCTTCTCCTCCTCTTCCCTCCTCCCCTAAACACAGTCGGGCAACGCACTTACGACTCCCCTAATGTTGCTAGTGTCTATGGACGGCGGTGATCACTTTCCATCAGGTGACTGACCCGCCTGTTCGTTTGCCCCAATAATATATATTTTAAAAAAAAACAACATCTCGCATAAGCTTGTGTAAATCTTGTATAAACCTGAAATATCTTTTTAGATGCCGAGAATATATTACCCCTCAAAATTTAAGCCCATAATTTAAATCCTAAGTACTTTCTTTTTGATTTTGAATTTTTCCCTTATAAAAGGCATGCTTTTCAAATCATTTTTTTTATTTCTATAACATTGTCAGATTTTAAGCAATCATAGTAACAAGAACGATTGTTTATAGTGTACTAGCGGACCTTGTCCTGCTTTGATAATAAAATAAAAACCTAAAAGTTCCAACCATATCGCCACCTACCGGTTCAGCCATTATTGAATCTACCTGAACACACACAGAAAATTTCCGCAAAATTTGTCGAACCGTTTCGGAGGAGTTTAGTGATATACACACAGACAAAAGAATTATATACATAACCATTTACCATCAGAAACATTTAAACATCAGGAAAGTTTATGTACGTACATTTAAAAATAAATAGATATTCAATTCTTACTTTTCTATTTGTTCAAAAGTCTCTTCTGTGTATGGCGGGACATATCTGAATGCAACGTAGTGTTTGTGTGGCGCTGACTCTGGCAACATTTGATCTAAAGCCTCTACTAATAGTGATCCTGTGAAAAAATGTTTCTTTTTTTGTAAATCAGTTACAAGTGATATGACAAGACAAACCTTATGATATTTGTATAGATTTGTAAAATATATGGGCAATGTTATACTTTACCAGCTGACCCGACCATGCATTGCTGAGACTTAGCTATTATATATAGAATTGGATATAACATGTGCACCATAAAATAAACCGGAATTGAAAAGGAAATTCAATATTAAAACATGCCACCATCTATGAGATATCTATAACAGTGTGTCAGTTACAGTGTACAGTTTTCTGTCAACAAACTAATTTAAAGCGCCATCTGTTTGAGACTTATGAAACTTACAATCAATTACAATAATCAACATTGACAATAATGTAATTTGTAATAAAATGATATCGAGGCCATTAATCGAAATATAAATTATCATATCTTTCAAGTTGGACCAAATTATATACATACAAATGCCAAAGTTTCATGAAGATCGGTTGAATAGTTTCGGAGTTCATCGTGGACAAACACCATGACACTGGATTTTCATATATTTAGATATTAACCTTATACTACATAATAAAACTCCCCAGTCATACCAACCCCTCACAAAGTCATAAAAGTAGCACATAATTCTTTCTACTCGCTGCAAACTGTTCGATTAGTGGGAACTGTGTCAAGACTTGATTAAGACGTAGAAGTATTTGAATGAGGGTTGAGTAGAAATGTGTTTACTTAGGACATACCTGAATGCTAAATAATTCATATGAAATGCAGCTATATAATAATATTTAAAATTTCTCCTATAATTTATTAAAAGTACACTCAAATAATACAGATACTTGTTATATCCAGAAAATTCAACATTTTTTTATTCTGCAGACTGATGGTCTGCAGCTTTTCAGGTGATTTTGTTTGTTATGATTACAGAATAATCATTTTAAATATAGGGCAGCTCAAATAGGAAGCATCATCATCATCAGCCTGTAGGAGACCCACTGCAGAGCCATAGGCCTCTTCCTGAAGGAAGGTATGGGCATAATCACCACGCCAGCCCACGACGTATTGGCGATTTCAAACACTGAGAAATCCACAGTTCTATCTTTTTCCCACATATAGTAGTACTACAAGAACATTTCTCAGGTTCAGGTTTCCTCACGATGTTTTCCTTCACCGTCAGCCGATAGTGTTACCAATTTAAATTAGTAAATGTATGCGAATTCCGAAAAATTCGTTGGTACATGCCGGGGTTTGAACCTGCGGACATCGAAATAATATTCCACCGGTCAAACCACTAGGCCACCACGACTTATAGTTAACCATTGTTATTATTATTATTTCAATCATGAGTTTTATATATTAAGCTTCAGAGTTTATAGCCTTTGTTCCACAATATTCAACATTAGAGAGAAAATAAGTATGTCGTGTTGTCCACTCCGACATTTAACATACCATAGATAATATAACACTTGCTATTACAGTACCTTGACTATTAGTCCACTTTAGTATAGGTGATCCTCCACCAATTTCCATATACTTCTTCTTGACCTCATCGGTCCTTCTACTGGCTATCCAAGGACCCAGTTTACTCTGGACTGGTAATTGGATCATGTCTCGGTCTGTCATTATACGATGTAGATAGCCACCAACCTGTGTATACAACGTAAATGAGTAATACAATATCAAAATCTGAAAACAACAAATGTTACCTTGTTAAAACTGTATTTATAATGTATGTCTGATACACAAATGTTGATCTTTTGTCTTAAATATTTCAGAGAATTATATAAAGATTAAAACAAAATATATTTCTGTAGATTTATACTTTTATCATTCTTTTTCCAAAATTCTCATTTTTGCAAAGTAAATATTGCACTATATCCTCTATCACTTCTATACGATTTTTTCGCTGGCAACCCTAACTGTGACTATTGTCATCAAGGACAACAGACAGATAATATAATGCTATCTATCAATGAAATACATAAAACCTCATTACTTTAAAAACTTTAGAGTTTTTATGATAACCTACAAAGGTCAGGTTTTATTTATTTGTGCTAATATTCCTCTATGGATTATCTTCAATTATTTGATATGTACATGTTATCTATTATTTTATTAGATTAGGTTCGCCTCTAAATCTTATATTTCTAGTCCTACATGGTCTGAGTAAAGATTGACTCACCAAGTAGTCTAATTTAAAGATTTGTAAGTATTTCCTTAGATAGTTTATTTTATCCATACAAGTTTATACAAAGTAAAGAGTAAAAAAAAGTCAGTAGTCATATACACACATGCAAAGCTGCCAGAAATTGCTAGTCTTGGTATAATAGCAAACGCAAAATGAGCCATGACCACATCTAGTGTGTAATATATCTCTACAGTGGGATAACATTTTTAACTGCCAATACCCGTCATCATCACCCTGTGAAAGACCCACTATATAGGCCCCTTCCTATAGAAAGGTATGGGCATAATCACTACAGAAGCACACAACATATTAACAATATCAATCATAGACAAAATTTAGTTCTCTATTTTTCTACAAGATCATTTCTCAGGTTCAAGTTTCTTCACAATGTTGTCCTTCACTAGCAGTGTTACCGATTGATGAAAATAGTAAAAGAATGCAAAAAAAAATCGGTACATTCAGAGTTCAAGCCTTTGGACATCAGATTAATATTCCACAGCTCAAACTATTTGATGCACTGACAACACAACCAACAATAATAAATATTGTTGCAAATAAATGAAAATGTCGGGTAGTTTATACTGCGTCGGCCCATATAAGGGGCGGCACTTGCTGTGTTGACTCACTCTTTCGGTGGCGGTCATATCGTGCGGTGGCTCTGTCGAACTCGTGTCAGTTATTTAACGAGGGATTGAATGTTAGAATTGATTCTTAGCAGCTTATATCTAAATTGGCCAGTTCTGTTTTTAATAATCAATTATTGTTTTTAAAATTGCTAACAATATAGTAGAAAAATGCGTAAACACCTGATCGACAGTTTCAGGACCGCCCATATTCAGCATGACTATAGCGGTTTTTGGTTTCCTTGAATCTGGTGTTTTACTGTAAGCTGCTATTAACAGCCTCTGTACTGGTGCAGCGGACACTCGACCTGAAAGCCACACCGCATTAATTGAAATAGGTTCAAAACCTTGTAACTGAGTCTGAACTTTGAGTAAAGAAATACATCATCATGTAACCATGGTGGTAGGACTTTTTGTAGGTCCATCTTGTAATGATTTCTATTTTTGTTATTAATATTAATAATTTAATATGGCCTTAATAATATTTTTATAAAGTAAAATATAAAAAATGACTTCCGATAACGCTCCAACACATCCGATTCTCTATCTAAAGTTCTAACAAGAAGGCCATCACATTGTTAGAACATTGAAATGTTTGCAAAACACTTTTAATACAATTACAAGTTATTAAGTATAGAAGTACTACATTATCTACTTGACAATGGCAGTAATAATCTACAAGAAAGTTGGTTGCAAAAAAAAAAAAATTCTGTAGTAATAAGAGACATTGAAATCTAAATAGCAATGTGACTGACAAATAAATGTTTGTTACTGATTACAAACAGTATGACCTAAATATCCCAACAGATATATTTGTAAGGTCAGAATGGCAAAATTACAGTTTGAAAGTATATTTGTGTGAAAAAATATACCTTATTTTTGTCAATTTATTTTTCCTTGAGGGATCGCATTTAGCCGGAAGTATTTCAAGAAACAATTTATTGAACCTGCCCACCAAACATTACATACTATTTGTGTTAAAATATGACATAATTGGGTCTAAAATATTAACTACAAAAAATAAGATAACCCTGCATTTGAATAGCGATAGTATTTATTTATACTGTCCAATGTTTTACCGGGCGAGAATATTATGACAACACGTATAATTGAAATTATAAATATTATAAATACATTACGATATAACTGCATTCATAATAAGAAATCTAAAACACACCATAATTCCACATGCGTAAATATTTGATTAGGTGTACATGTAATACTTACATCTTGTAAGGAACATCTCGATGCAATTTCACAGTAATATGTATCAATAAATGTACGTAACAATAAATCGAAAAAAAAAAAGAATTATGAAAGCAGATAAAACGAGGACTAGTAATGATGTAAAAAAGAATGTATCACTTTCAGTAATAAACGCCACAACCACACGTTAAAAACCTATATTTATTTATTTCGGGTTAGTTACATATATACACTATATCATCTCGCTTGACACAAATAAAGTTTTCAATAGTGTTGCCAGATGACATGTACACTTTCACATTGAACTTCTTCTTCTTCTTCTTCTTGTTTTGGCTCCGCAGAAGCATTTGCCAGTGTCAATGTTTTGTTTCAATGGACATTATAAAACATTTTACACAATGTTTTTAATTGACATAAGATTATTAAAACGCAGGAAGTTATTTTAGTTTATATATAAAAAATTTAGGATTTGGTAATTGGATAAGGATTTTATATATTCATATATACAAACATTTTATAAACACATACTTATACAAAACATATCTTAAATATTATAAATTAATTTTAAATACATGTGAAAATACTAAATTTTAATATTATTTTCTGAAATAAAACAAGCTAAAGTTTTATATATATAATAATCATTAGAAACCAATAGGGAAACTACAGATATAGGAAAAGGAACCAGTAATGATCTCAAAGAATGGAGGAAAGTGGCGGAGTCATTTAATGGACAAGAAAAGAAAATATGATTAACATCCCCTTCATAAAATCCACAGGCACACGATGCACTTTGTAAAACACGAAGTTTTGCAAGGTGAAAAGGAGTACATACATGGCCCAATCTCATACGAATTAAAATAGTAGTTACAACACTATCAAATCCAGCTTTAAAAATCCATGTAGGTTTTAGACTAATACTTGGCTGAATACTGAAATAAAATTTCCCTTTAGATCCTGCACTACTTATCCAGTACTCATTCCAAGCCTTCTTGAGATGAACACTAGATAAAGCAACAAGATCATGATAATATATTTTAAAAGGATAAAGGTCTCCACATTCCACGGCTTCTTTAGCTAATTGATCTGCTCTTTCATTTCCATAAATTCCCGTGTGACTAGGGATCCAAGCAAAAACTACTTTATAATTCCTAATAGAGCAAGTATGTAACAATTTGCGGATATCAAGAATAATAGAATGACTGTGTCTTAGTTTGAATGGAACTTTATTTAATGCCTGTAGCGCACTTAGACTGTCTGAAAAAATAACAGTTTTATTAAGTTTCATTAACAAAATGTATTCAATTGCTTTAAGTATACCAAAGCATTCCCCGCTGAAAACGCTCGATTCGCAAGGCAGTTTAATTTTTTGAACAATATTATATTGAGAGTGATATACTCCGACCCCAACAAAACTGTCATGAGAGTACTTGGACGCATCACTATAAATATGGTGGTAATTTTGCCACTTTTCATTTTCTATCATTACATGGAAATTAGTTCTCGATTCAGATAAATCCTCAAATGTATGAGCATTATACATAATATCTGGTTGAACAAACAGGGCATTATAATTAGTATTATACACCGGCAAAACATCAAAACTATAAACAGGTGCAGAAAGAGATTTATATTTTAGATAACTTTGAACTAATGTAGGTAAAGATTTATGCTTCCAGAAAGTGGATGTGTTAGTATAATTTAACAATAATTCTATTTTAGGAATTATTGGATGGTTGGAAAATTGTAAAATATTAAAGAAATACCTATCAGAAAGATATTGACGTCTTAAAAATAACGGTGGATCGCCGCATTCTACTTGTAGTGCATTTATGGGGCTAGATTTCATTGCACCCGACACAATTCTTAAAGCTTTTGATTGTATCAAGGACAACTTTTTGAATGCTGTTATATTACCCGGTTCTAACAAAAACAAACCATAATCAAGTAAACTTCTAATAAATGCATTATAAATCAGTTTAAGTGTGAATGGGTGCGCACCCCACCACACACCAGATAAGCATCTTAACATATTTATATGGCGTTCACATTTATTTACTATGTAC
Source organism: Antheraea pernyi (assembly GCA_015888305.1). Lineage (NCBI taxonomy): Eukaryota > Metazoa > Arthropoda > Insecta > Lepidoptera > Saturniidae > Antheraea > Antheraea pernyi. The sequence goes on along the minus strand of MU159041.1, from coordinate 113,786 downwards.
TGACAGTGTTGAAAACCAGTTAGTTTACAATCCAACATTATACCTAAGAACTTTACATCACTTTTTAATGGTATAGAACAACCATCATACAAAATTTGTATTGAAGGAGTTACACGTTTTCTTGAAAATATAATAGCTGAACTTTTAGAAGGAGACAATGACAATCCATTACTATCCAACCATAATTTTAAATGTGTTAATGAATTATTTAAATTATTTGATGCATTTTCAGCAGATTTATCAGTACAATAAAGCAGAAGGTCATCGGCATATTGAAGAACATTTACATTCGGAACAAGGGAAGATTCTAAATCATAAGTATAGATATTATATAAAATAGGACTCAACACAGATCCTTGTGGAAGACCTTTCCATAATGTTCGACCATCTCCTGTGCTATCACTTTGCAAAGTTATTGTTCTACCTGACAACATGTTTACAATGAATTTTGAAAGATTAAATGGAATGTGAAGTCTTTGTAGTTTATGTAACAAAATAGGTAATTCGACATTATCATATGCAGCATTAATATCCAGAAAGGTGGCAATTAAAAACTTATTTTCAGAAAATGAAAGACGAATATCTGTTGTCAAAATAGCAATATTATCTATTGTGCTCTTACCCTTTCTAAATCCAAATTGACTGTTTCCCAATAATTGCTTAGATTCAACTAACCATTCTAATCGATTTTTTACCAAATGTTCAGCAATTTTTCCAAAAACAGAAGAAAGAGCTATTGGTCTATATGAAGCAGCATCAGATGCACATTTATTTGGTTTTAGAATAGGTAAAATAATTTGTGATTTCCAGGAAGGTGGGATGATTCCACCACGGAATACAATTATATTAACTATATCTAAATAATAGGAAAGAGTATAATCACTGGCATTAACAAAAAATGAATAAGATATGCCGTCTCTACCAGGAGATGAATCTTTCACATGACTTAAAACGGCTTTCAATTCAGAAAGTGAGAAAGAGTCATTGAATTCAAGACAGTTATATGAATTGGAAGGACAGATGAGACTATCCAACATAATATTTGATTGAACATAAGGAGGAGCTAAGTGATCTAAAAATTCACTAGACATATTCCGTGGCATAGGAGGATTAGAATCAGATAAAACAGATCTAAATCGTTTTATATTGCGCCAGACAATAGAAGATTTAGTATTAGGAGTAATAGAAAGACAGAATTTTCTCCAGCCTTCAATTTTTTTACTTCTAAACAAATCTTTAGTCGACTTGATGAGTTCTGTTAATTTATTATAGTTTTCTATTGACATATTATCGCTGTAAATTTTTTCCGCTTCCTTTCGTTTCGCTATTGCCAATGTACAATCTCTATCCCACCAGGGAGGTGATGCTATTTTACCTTTGTATGAGTTTTTGATAGGAAATGTTGCATTAGCAGCTTTTATCATAGCAGTACTTAAAGCTTCAGAGCAATAAATTTCAGCACCCGCAATTACTGTGGGCAAAGTTGAGGATTCAGATTTTATTATATCTCTAAATAATTCCCATCTATTATTAAAATTGGAACTAGCTGGGGAAGGTAAATTGTATTTTAAACAGGGAGATACATGTGTATTTGTTTTGGAAATGACTTTGTAAGGGAAGGAAATTAGAATAGGGAAGTGATCACTGCCCAAAGAAGAGGAAAGAGTTTGCCAAGTTAAAGCAGATGCTAGATTTGGACTACAGATAGACAAATCCACAACACTAGCATTCTCGTGAGGTGCTGTACGACGAGTAGGAGATCCTGTATTAAGTACACAAAGATCAGAATTGTCTAATATTTCGAGAAGTTGCTCTCCATAGTAATTAGAAATAGAGCTGCCCCATGTTACGTGCTGTGCATTAAAGTCTCCTAGTATCAGGCATGACTTTGGAAGAGTAGAAATGATATTTTGAATCTCAGAAAAAATTACATTTGAAGGATGAGGAATGTAAAGAGAAACAAAACAAATATTATTTACATTAGCAGCTATTACAGAATAATTATAATTGGAAGAAGGAAGAGTAATTCTCGAAAAGGGAAGACAATGCTTAATTAACATGGCAACACCGCCAAATCCGTCAAATCTATCTTGTCGAATTACAGAATAACCTGAAATTCTAAAAGAATATTCAGGCTTGAGCCATGTCTCAGAGAGACAGACTACGATAGGTTCAAATTTATTTAGAATATGTATTAAGTCTGCTTTTTTATTAATTATACTGCGACAGTTCCACTGTACTATTTTCGACTGATCCATTATTGTTTGATAGAATATTTTTCAGCATATTGACTATAATAGCTACGTTGGACGGTAAATCAGGTGATTGCGATAATAAGTCGATTAATAAAGCTATGATGTCATTGAAAGATTTTTCTTTATTATTTGGAACTATTGCACAACCATTGGCAGGAGATGGAATACTGTTTTCATGTATCAAAGCATTATGCGCTACCTGGTCATAGCCTTTCTGCAATTTGGGGGGAGAGCGTGGCTTTAATTGAATAGTTTTCTTGTGTGATGTTTTTAAATTTGTATTAGATATAGAAGGTAAAACTGTTGAAGATTTTTGAATTTCAGCTGAAGCAAGGGAGTCTAAAAATGATTTAGTAACCGGTTTATATATTTTTGCTGCCTCCGAATAAGAAACACAGTTCTGTGCCATATATAATTTAATGTCCTGCTGTCGCTTCAGCTCTGGGCACATTTTGCTTGTAGCGAAATGGTAACCAGAACACAAGCAACAACAAGAATTGTTTTCTTCTTGAGAGCAAGTCTCTCCACTATGACTATTACCACACTTATAACACCGTGGAAGAGATCTACATTGAAGTTTGGTGATTAATCTGTAGTATATTATTTGCTTTATTATAGAGCAAGCCTCCCAGGAAGCCTTCAAAACGACAAACAAACTAAGTGTTATGTTTAAGTACTTTTATTATGTCCTCGATCCTTCTTCTCTTATCAGAGAATTGTAAATTTGGCGTTCCTACATGTTGAATTACAATACATACATTTAGAATTGTCACCGCTCTTTTAAATCATATTGGTACCATAATATGACATTCATGTCTATTTATTCATTCGATTTCTTCAGTAATAGTGAATGGGAACCTTCCTCTAAAGCCATTAATAAAACCACTCGAAACGTCAAAAAGGACCGTATAACTTTGTCCTTGTCTATCAATACTATAATCGGTTAAACAAATAAGGGACGAACAGTAACCTAAAAATGTACTGTATGTAGAGAGCCTACGAACTGCTCACGCATCTTGGAACTATTACAGTTGAAAAAGAAATGCAAAAAAGTTGGTTATCTAAAATCTTTTGTTGTTTTATTGAAATACAAAAACATACAATAATGAATGCTGAAAATACTTAAAATAAGTGTTGCCAACTCTAATTAAAAAAAAAATAGAATTCATGTATTTGAGTAAAATTAAAGTGTTTATAACTAGGCTATATATTGATGCTTTTTTATGTATTTTTCAATTAATGAAAAGAAAAAGAGTCCTTTATCTACTTAAGCACTTAATTTCCGAGAAATTGTACCAATTTTACGAGCAGAAAGTCGCAGGTAACTAGTCTAGGAGGTAGTTAGACTTGTCAATTTTAATTATAAATTAGTTTTGACTGAGGGCTGATTATTGTCATTTTCTGGTGCAACTCGTAACTATTTTGATATATAGAATGAGGTTAGCAATATAGCACCGTTTCATTTCAGTGCCAATCTAAGGAATAAGAAATTAATTTTTAATTTTAAGTCTATTTCATTCTTTTAAAATTTATTTATGAGCTGAAGTTATATTAATCAAAAACACTTTTTTTCAATTTAGCCGACAACTTTTTTTCAATTTAGGCCCTGAGATGTCGACTGTGAACGTCAAAACTACTACTAGTTCGGAAACCAACCCAGTCATCGAGAAGAACCGATAAGAAACTTGATCTGAACCTGGATCACACTACATCCAAAGACACACAGCTACGAACTTTTATTTGCAATTGCTGAAACACGGCCATGACTACTTGTTAAGAGTTGTCCGCATAGCTTTTTATTCGCGAATTCCTGTATTTTTTCTAAAGCTGGCAATCCTCACAAACATCAGAATAAAAGTAGCAAACTCGAAAGTAATGAATGAGTGACCGGTCTTGATAGAATTTCCAAGAAAGATGTTACGGTAGCGGTAAGCCAGCGTGAAATTTGCGCTTTTCTCAGTACTGCGTGGACAAATATAAGTAGCTAGCGACGTCCGAGTATTGTGATACAAGTTCATTGTAAGGACAGATGGGTTTTGAAAATTGAAATGGTAATATCAAATGGAACTGTGCGGCTTCTTTACACCGAGATTATAATGGAGTTTGTTACTCGAAATAGACTCGGTTCACATTGAAGGTTGATTCATTATACCGAATTGTTCGTCTGTGAATCATTTTCAATTATATTTCGAATTGTAAGAGTCAATTTGGGTTTAATAAATTTTTGATATAACTTAATTTTTTACGTTTGTTTACTTTTGTTAGACATATATTTACTTAGACATTAGAATGCAAAAAGAAGTTAGCACCGAACAGTTTTCAGTTTTGATAGTGTAAATTTAAGGTATATAATCCAGTTTTTTTGTGTACATAAAGTCAAGATAACGGCTTAACACTTGTTATCAAGGTAATAGAAAGTCTTTGTGACGAATTTATCACCATGTGCATTGAGTATGAAGGGTAGAGGTAAGAAGAACTATCCCACATGGGAGACATGTTGAAAATGCATCCAGCTCTAAGCAATAAATAATTGTACCAAGACCCTGCAAATAGTGTTAGCATCTATTGTGTAGCTAAATTTTGATCTTTAATTACTCATTATCGCTTTTGGAGCATTTCAACGGACTAAGCAATTATCCTATTTCTTAGAATAGTAGACTAGCCATCTGTTCACTACACAGTAAATCAAGTTAACATAGAAAATTTATATATCTAGGGTATTATCGTCTCAAGTCTTGCCTACAAGATTGAATTGTCTAGGAAAAGAAAATTCACAAGTAAAATCTGGAGGCGGAGTTTTCCTTAAGTGTAAGTAAGGTTATACTCGAAATATGAGACACATTCCTGCAGCCGCTTCGGTCCCACACATATCGATTTGTCGTTCCTGTGGAGTCATGTCAAGAAGGTTTTGATTGTGGTAGAGCCACGCTGAAACTATTATTGGTTTCAGCATGAATGGGTCGGCTCGCCCGGGGTAGTACCACCCTCTCATAGAAAACCGACGTGAAGTAACAGTGCTTGCATTGTTGCGTTTCGCTCGGTCAGTGAGAGCGCCGGAGACCCATCTCCCCTCCCCTCTCCTCTCTCCTCTCCCTTTCCCTCCCCTAACCTTTCCCTCCGAAAGATGGCAACGCACTTGCGATTCCTCTGGGGTTGTTAGTGTCCATGGATGGTGGTGATCACTTAACAGCAGGTGACCCACATGTTCGTTTGACACCTATGACATAAAAAAAAAAAAAACACTATCCATCGCCGGTCGCCGCTGTCATGCCGGCCTGCGAGCAGCTGGATACGCACAGGCTGATCCCGAAACGCGACCCGCAGAAGCGAATCACTATGACGGGCTTTCTCGCCATATACATGGTGGTTGCGACCCAGTCGGACTGTAGAACCCTACCACCCCGCTAAATGAATCGAAATGTATTTTGTTACTTATACCTAGACACCGGCAATATTTTTTTTCAAATAAACCGAAAAAGTACCGACTCTTTAGATTTACATTCGTCTTTTATGTATAGAAGATGATTTTTCAATGGAAATTAAGTAAAGTAACTAATAACATCAAAATAATAACATCAAATGTTTTATTTAAAATGTTGTGAAAAGTATTGAGTTACTGAAATTTACAGATAAATTAATAAACTATTTAAAAAAAATGTTAAATAAAAGTGTATTCTGATGATAATGTCGAAGATATCGCATAGAGGCATAACACTTTTTCCTTACGTGACGATTTCTACCAGTCAACCAGTCGTTTTAATATGAAATGTTGTGAAAAGTATAGAGTTACTAAAATTTAGAGATAAATTATAAAAAAGGATATTTAAAAAAACTACTAAATAAAAGTATGTTCTGATGATATCGGAGATGTGGCATAGGGGCATAACACTTTTTCCTTACGTGACGATTTCTACCAGTTCTAATAATCAGCAAAACTGTATTACCTTCAGTGGCAGACTGTGTGCTGTGAAGAGTATCAGCACCTGATCTCGTACTCCGGCTGGGAACAGCTTGAGTTTCTCCTTTATCCTCTCAGCGAACACCTTTGCCAGCAACGGATGTGAGCCCCAACGTTCTATCAAACTGAATCTTATATTCCTCGGGATTTGCCTGAAAGTTTTTTTTTTTCTAAATTAACTCTGTTATGGTTAATACACTCTATACTGGGTGTTAGGTTAAACATCAGCAATATTTTTACAGGACAATGATTATCTGTTTCTGGTTCTAAATCAATAAAAAAAATAGGTGCTTAATATTTGACCTAATTATATCGAGAAATGCAAAACTGATATACACTCAACATCAGGTGATTTACGCAAAAACGAACTGTATAATAAATAAATGACGCCCCGTTGTGTACGCCAGGCCGCGCCCCACTTCCCTTTGTTCGACCGTGCGGCGTTCCCACGATAAGCAGTTAAGTAATGGTTAACCTTGAAAAGCGTCCCTTGAATTTTGTTCATTGAACCTAGATCTGTTTTTTTTTACGTTTCAAAGTATTGTTCCCATACTTTTGAAAATCTTAGAACAAACTTTAACTAAGGGGTTTCTTTGTTGTTTATTAGTATTTGTTTTGATATCATTATTGTATGTTAAATGTGACCATGGGCTACCACAGGATTGAAAGTGTCACCCTTTAAACATTCAACCGGTAGATGTTCAAACAAATCGCCGTCCTTTTTCATTCACTTAATAGTACTAATCTGAATGATAGTTTATTTACCAGCAAAATTAATACGAATGTGGGTTTGTTTGTTACGCTATCGCACCATAACTACGTAACCGATCATTGTGAAATTTTGCACACATGTTGTCAGGGATATAGAACAGAAAATACTAAGAAATATACTGCTCCAGACGGATAGATCAAATATATATTGAGGCGAGTAAAACCGCGAAGGAAAAGCTAGTGATATACAAAGCCGACTCACTTATTCTTGTAGAAATCGGCGACAGCGTTCAAACTGGAACCGGTTGTAGCGCAACTGTACTGCGGGTATTGGGAAAATATCACGGCTCTTTCCACACCATCTCTGAAAACAATTTTTCTCTCTTATTATTTATAACCTTTGCAAATAGTTTGACTATATCTGAAAACTTGTAGAAATATCTGGAACAATCTAGAATTGTCTAGATGGTAGAACCACGCTGTAGCTATTACTGGTTTCAGCATGAATGGGGTCGGCTCGCCCGCGGTACTACCACCCGACCTACAGAGAACCGACATTTTTACCGTCTGTATCATGGCGGGTGTTATGAAGAGCTATTTAATTTAATCCCTTCCTCTCCTTTTCATACCAGAATCACGCTTGCTGGGCTCCGGAGCCATAGTTTTACGGTAAATCCTATCTGGGCACGAACTAAAAAGTTCGCAACTTCTTATCTCTGCCGTACCGTGAAGCTGTGGAACAATCACCCGGCCGGTGTGTTCCCTCCTTCCTATAATATAGCGTGAATCAAGCATAACGTGCATAGATATTTATGCAGGCCGGCATGACAGCGGCGACCGGTGAAGGATAGCGTGTCTCTCGGTAGTCGCCGTTGTTTTTGGATTATACTGTGCTCACCATCAGGCACAGTACAGTCACTGCCGTGCTACGATAAAAAAAAAAGAAAAAAAAAGTGAAGTAACAGTGCACGCATTGTTGCGTTTCGTTCGGTCAGTGAGAGCGCCGGAGACCGACCTCCCCTCCTTCTCCTCCTCTTCCCTCCTCCCCTAAACACAGTCGGGCAACGCACTTACGACTCCCCTAATGTTGCTAGTGTCTATGGACGGCGGTGATCACTTTCCATCAGGTGACTGACCCGCCTGTTCGTTTGCCCCAATAATATATATTTTAAAAAAAAACAACATCTCGCATAAGCTTGTGTAAATCTTGTATAAACCTGAAATATCTTTTTAGATGCCGAGAATATATTACCCCTCAAAATTTAAGCCCATAATTTAAATCCTAAGTACTTTCTTTTTGATTTTGAATTTTTCCCTTATAAAAGGCATGCTTTTCAAATCATTTTTTTTATTTCTATAACATTGTCAGATTTTAAGCAATCATAGTAACAAGAACGATTGTTTATAGTGTACTAGCGGACCTTGTCCTGCTTTGATAATAAAATAAAAACCTAAAAGTTCCAACCATATCGCCACCTACCGGTTCAGCCATTATTGAATCTACCTGAACACACACAGAAAATTTCCGCAAAATTTGTCGAACCGTTTCGGAGGAGTTTAGTGATATACACACAGACAAAAGAATTATATACATAACCATTTACCATCAGAAACATTTAAACATCAGGAAAGTTTATGTACGTACATTTAAAAATAAATAGATATTCAATTCTTACTTTTCTATTTGTTCAAAAGTCTCTTCTGTGTATGGCGGGACATATCTGAATGCAACGTAGTGTTTGTGTGGCGCTGACTCTGGCAACATTTGATCTAAAGCCTCTACTAATAGTGATCCTGTGAAAAAATGTTTCTTTTTTTGTAAATCAGTTACAAGTGATATGACAAGACAAACCTTATGATATTTGTATAGATTTGTAAAATATATGGGCAATGTTATACTTTACCAGCTGACCCGACCATGCATTGCTGAGACTTAGCTATTATATATAGAATTGGATATAACATGTGCACCATAAAATAAACCGGAATTGAAAAGGAAATTCAATATTAAAACATGCCACCATCTATGAGATATCTATAACAGTGTGTCAGTTACAGTGTACAGTTTTCTGTCAACAAACTAATTTAAAGCGCCACTACCGGATTTAAATCTGGTGTGGAATTTTACCCGCAGTGCGCGCGCTTCCATACAATTCATATGTTGTAAAAATGCAAAAATGTATGCGAATAAAAACAGACCCGCCTGTTCGTTTGCCCCAATAATATATATTTTAAAAAAAAACAACATCTCGCATAAGCTTGTGTAAATCTTGTATAAACCTGAAATATCTTTTTAGATGCCGAGAATATATTACCCCTCAAAATTTAAGCCCATAATTTAAATCCTAAGTACTTTCTTTTTGATTTTGAATTTTTCCCTTATAAAAGGCATGCTTTTCAAATCATTTTTTTTATTTCTATAACATTGTCAGATTTTAAGCAATCATAGTAACAAGAACGATTGTTTATAGTGTACTAGCGGACCTTGTCCTGCTTTGATAATAAAATAAAAACCTAAAAGTTCCAACCATATCGCCACCTACCGGTTCAGCCATTATTGAATCTACCTGAACACACACAGAAAATTTCCGCAAAATTTGTCGAACCGTTTCGGAGGAGTTTAGTGATATACACACAGACAAAAGAATTATATACATAACCATTTACCATCAGAAACATTTAAACATCAGGAAAGTTTATGTACGTACATTTAAAAATAAATAGATATTCAATTCTTACTTTTCTATTTGTTCAAAAGTCTCTTCTGTGTATGGCGGGACATATCTGAATGCAACGTAGTGTTTGTGTGGCGCTGACTCTGGCAACATTTGATCTAAAGCCTCTACTAATAGTGATCCTGTGAAAAAATGTTTCTTTTTTTGTAAATCAGTTACAAGTGATATGACAAGACAAACCTTATGATATTTGTATAGATTTGTAAAATATATGGGCAATGTTATACTTTACCAGCTGACCCGACCATGCATTGCTGAGACTTAGCTATTATATATAGAATTGGATATAACATGTGCACCATAAAATAAACCGGAATTGAAAAGGAAATTCAATATTAAAACATGCCACCATCTATGAGATATCTATAACAGTGTGTCAGTTACAGTGTACAGTTTTCTGTCAACAAACTAATTTAAAGCGCCATCTGTTTGAGACTTATGAAACTTACAATCAATTACAATAATCAACATTGACAATAATGTAATTTGTAATAAAATGATATCGAGGCCATTAATCGAAATATAAATTATCATATCTTTCAAGTTGGACCAAATTATATACATACAAATGCCAAAGTTTCATGAAGATCGGTTGAATAGTTTCGGAGTTCATCGTGGACAAACACCATGACACTGGATTTTCATATATTTAGATATTAACCTTATACTACATAATAAAACTCCCCAGTCATACCAACCCCTCACAAAGTCATAAAAGTAGCACATAATTCTTTCTACTCGCTGCAAACTGTTCGATTAGTGGGAACTGTGTCAAGACTTGATTAAGACGTAGAAGTATTTGAATGAGGGTTGAGTAGAAATGTGTTTACTTAGGACATACCTGAATGCTAAATAATTCATATGAAATGCAGCTATATAATAATATTTAAAATTTCTCCTATAATTTATTAAAAGTACACTCAAATAATACAGATACTTGTTATATCCAGAAAATTCAACATTTTTTTATTCTGCAGACTGATGGTCTGCAGCTTTTCAGGTGATTTTGTTTGTTATGATTACAGAATAATCATTTTAAATATAGGGCAGCTCAAATAGGAAGCATCATCATCATCAGCCTGTAGGAGACCCACTGCAGAGCCATAGGCCTCTTCCTGAAGGAAGGTATGGGCATAATCACCACGCCAGCCCACGACGTATTGGCGATTTCAAACACTGAGAAATCCACAGTTCTATCTTTTTCCCACATATAGTAGTACTACAAGAACATTTCTCAGGTTCAGGTTTCCTCACGATGTTTTCCTTCACCGTCAGCCGATAGTGTTACCAATTTAAATTAGTAAATGTATGCGAATTCCGAAAAATTCGTTGGTACATGCCGGGGTTTGAACCTGCGGACATCGAAATAATATTCCACCGGTCAAACCACTAGGCCACCACGACTTATAGTTAACCATTGTTATTATTATTATTTCAATCATGAGTTTTATATATTAAGCTTCAGAGTTTATAGCCTTTGTTCCACAATATTCAACATTAGAGAGAAAATAAGTATGTCGTGTTGTCCACTCCGACATTTAACATACCATAGATAATATAACACTTGCTATTACAGTACCTTGACTATTAGTCCACTTTAGTATAGGTGATCCTCCACCAATTTCCATATACTTCTTCTTGACCTCATCGGTCCTTCTACTGGCTATCCAAGGACCCAGTTTACTCTGGACTGGTAATTGGATCATGTCTCGGTCTGTCATTATACGATGTAGATAGCCACCAACCTGTGTATACAACGTAAATGAGTAATACAATATCAAAATCTGAAAACAACAAATGTTACCTTGTTAAAACTGTATTTATAATGTATGTCTGATACACAAATGTTGATCTTTTGTCTTAAATATTTCAGAGAATTATATAAAGATTAAAACAAAATATATTTCTGTAGATTTATACTTTTATCATTCTTTTTCCAAAATTCTCATTTTTGCAAAGTAAATATTGCACTATATCCTCTATCACTTCTATACGATTTTTTCGCTGGCAACCCTAACTGTGACTATTGTCATCAAGGACAACAGACAGATAATATAATGCTATCTATCAATGAAATACATAAAACCTCATTACTTTAAAAACTTTAGAGTTTTTATGATAACCTACAAAGGTCAGGTTTTATTTATTTGTGCTAATATTCCTCTATGGATTATCTTCAATTATTTGATATGTACATGTTATCTATTATTTTATTAGATTAGGTTCGCCTCTAAATCTTATATTTCTAGTCCTACATGGTCTGAGTAAAGATTGACTCACCAAGTAGTCTAATTTAAAGATTTGTAAGTATTTCCTTAGATAGTTTATTTTATCCATACAAGTTTATACAAAGTAAAGAGTAAAAAAAAGTCAGTAGTCATATACACACATGCAAAGCTGCCAGAAATTGCTAGTCTTGGTATAATAGCAAACGCAAAATGAGCCATGACCACATCTAGTGTGTAATATATCTCTACAGTGGGATAACATTTTTAACTGCCAATACCCGTCATCATCACCCTGTGAAAGACCCACTATATAGGCCCCTTCCTATAGAAAGGTATGGGCATAATCACTACAGAAGCACACAACATATTAACAATATCAATCATAGACAAAATTTAGTTCTCTATTTTTCTACAAGATCATTTCTCAGGTTCAAGTTTCTTCACAATGTTGTCCTTCACTAGCAGTGTTACCGATTGATGAAAATAGTAAAAGAATGCAAAAAAAAATCGGTACATTCAGAGTTCAAGCCTTTGGACATCAGATTAATATTCCACAGCTCAAACTATTTGATGCACTGACAACACAACCAACAATAATAAATATTGTTGCAAATAAATGAAAATGTCGGGTAGTTTATACTGCGTCGGCCCATATAAGGGGCGGCACTTGCTGTGTTGACTCACTCTTTCGGTGGCGGTCATATCGTGCGGTGGCTCTGTCGAACTCGTGTCAGTTATTTAACGAGGGATTGAATGTTAGAATTGATTCTTAGCAGCTTATATCTAAATTGGCCAGTTCTGTTTTTAATAATCAATTATTGTTTTTAAAATTGCTAACAATATAGTAGAAAAATGCGTAAACACCTGATCGACAGTTTCAGGACCGCCCATATTCAGCATGACTATAGCGGTTTTTGGTTTCCTTGAATCTGGTGTTTTACTGTAAGCTGCTATTAACAGCCTCTGTACTGGTGCAGCGGACACTCGACCTGAAAGCCACACCGCATTAATTGAAATAGGTTCAAAACCTTGTAACTGAGTCTGAACTTTGAGTAAAGAAATACATCATCATGTAACCATGGTGGTAGGACTTTTTGTAGGTCCATCTTGTAATGATTTCTATTTTTGTTATTAATATTAATAATTTAATATGGCCTTAATAATATTTTTATAAAGTAAAATATAAAAAATGACTTCCGATAACGCTCCAACACATCCGATTCTCTATCTAAAGTTCTAACAAGAAGGCCATCACATTGTTAGAACATTGAAATGTTTGCAAAACACTTTTAATACAATTACAAGTTATTAAGTATAGAAGTACTACATTATCTACTTGACAATGGCAGTAATAATCTACAAGAAAGTTGGTTGCAAAAAAAAAAAAATTCTGTAGTAATAAGAGACATTGAAATCTAAATAGCAATGTGACTGACAAATAAATGTTTGTTACTGATTACAAACAGTATGACCTAAATATCCCAACAGATATATTTGTAAGGTCAGAATGGCAAAATTACAGTTTGAAAGTATATTTGTGTGAAAAAATATACCTTATTTTTGTCAATTTATTTTTCCTTGAGGGATCGCATTTAGCCGGAAGTATTTCAAGAAACAATCTATTGCACCTGCCCACCAAACATGACATACTATTTGTGTTAAAATATGACATAATTGGGTCTAAAATATTAACTACAAAAAATAAGATAACCCTGCATTTGAATAGCGATAGTATTTATTTATACTGTCCAATGTTTTACCGGGCGAGAATATTATGACAACACGTATAATTGAAATTATAAATATTATAAATACATTACGATATAACTGCATTCATAATAAGAAATCTAAAACACACCATAATTCCACATGCGTAAATATTTGATTAGGTGTACATGTAATACTTACATCTTGTAAGGAACATCTCGATGCAATTTCACAGTAATATGTATCAATAAATGTACGTAACAATAAATCGAAAAAAAAAAAGAATTATGAAAGCAGATAAAACGAGGACTAGTAATGATGTAAAAAAGAATGTATCACTTTCAGTAATAAACGCCACAACCACACGTTAAAAACCTATATTTATTTATTTCGGGTTAGTTACATATATACACTATATCATCTCGCTTGACACAAATAAAGTTTTCAATAGTGTTGCCAGATGACATGTACACTTTCACATTGAACTTCTTCTTCTTCTTCTTCTTGTTTTGGCTCCGCAGAAGCATTTGCCAGTGTCAATGTTTTGTTTCAATGGACATTATAAAACATTTTACACAATGTTTTTAATTGACATAAGATTATTAAAACGCAGGAAGTTATTTTAGTTTATATATAAAAAATTTAGGATTTGGTAATTGGATAAGGATTTTATATATTCATATATACAAACATTTTATAAACACATACTTATACAAAACATATCTTAAATATTATAAATTAATTTTAAATACATGTGAAAATACTAAATTTTAATATTATTTTCTGAAATAAAACAAGCTAAAGTTTTATATATATAATAATCATTAGAAACCAATAGGGAAACTACAGATATAGGAAAAGGAACCAGTAATGATCTCAAAGAATGGAGGAAAGTGGCGGAGTCATTTAATGGACAAGAAAAGAAAATATGATTAACATCCCCTTCATAAAATCCACAGGCACACGATGCACTTTGTAAAACACGAAGTTTTGCAAGGTGTAAAGGAGTACATACATGGCCCAATCTCATACGAATTAAAATAGTAGTTACAACACTATCAAATCCAGCTTTAAAAATCCATGTAGGCTTTAGACTAATACTTGGCTGAATACTGAAATAAAATTTCCCTTTAGATCCTGCACTACTTATCCAGTACTCATTCCAAGCCTTCTTGAGATGAACACTAGATAAAGCAACAAGATCATGATAATATATTTTAAAAGGATAAAGGTCTCCACATTCCACGGCTTCTTTAGCTAATTGATCTGCTCTTTCATTTCCATAAATTCCCGTGTGACTAGGGATCCAAGCAAAAACTACTTTATAATTCCTAATAGAGCAAGTATGTAACAATTTATAATTCCCATCTATTATTAAAATTGGAACTAGCTGGGGAAGGTAAATTGTATTTTAAACAGGGAGATACATGTGTATTTGTTTTGGAAATGACTTTGTAAGGGAAGGAAATTAGAATAGGGAAGTGATCACTGCCCAAAGAAGAGGAAAGAGTTTGCCAAGTTAAAGCAGATGCTAGATTTGGACTACAGATAGACAAATCCACAACACTAGCATTCTCGTGAGGTGCTGTACGACGAGTAGGAGATCCTGTATTAAGTACACAAAGATCAGAATTGTCTAATATTTCGAGAAGTTGCTCTCCATAGTAATTAGAAATAGAGCTGCCCCATGTTACGTGCTGTGCATTAAAGTCTCCTAGTATCAGGCATGACTTTGGAAGAGTAGAAATGATATTTTGAATCTCAGAAAAAATTACATTTGAAGGATGAGGAATGTAAAGAGAAACAAAACAAATATTATTTACATTAGCAGCTATTACAGAATAATTATAATTGGAAGAAGGAAGAGTAATTCTCGAAAAGGGAAGACAATGCTTAATTAACATGGCAACACCGCCAAATCCGTCAAATCTATCTTGTCGAATTACAGAATAACCTGAAATTCTAAAAGAATATTCAGGCTTGAGCCATGTCTCAGAGAGACAGACTACGATAGGTTCAAATTTATTTAGAATATGTATTAAGTCTGCTTTTTTATTAATTATACTGCGACAGTTCCACTGTACTATTTTCGACTGATCCATTATTGTTTGATAGAATATTTTTCAGCATATTGACTATAATAGCTACGTTGGACGGTAAATCAGGTGATTGCGATAATAAGTCGATTAATAAAGCTATGATGTCATTGAAAGATTTTTCTTTATTATTTGGAACTATTGCACAACCATTGGCAGGAGATGGAATACTGTTTTCATGTATCAAAGCATTATGCGCTACCTGGTCATAGCCTTTCTGCAATTTGGGGGGAGAGCGTGGCTTTAATTGAATAGTTTTCTTGTGTGATGTTTTTAAATTTGTATTAGATATAGAAGGTAAAACTGTTGAAGATTTTTGAATTTCAGCTGAAGCAAGGGAGTCTAAAAATGATTTAGTAACCGGTTTATATATTTTTGCTGCCTCCGAATAAGAAACACAGTTCTGTGCCATATATAATTTAATGTCCTGCTGTCGCTTCAGCTCTGGGCACATTTTGCTTGTAGCGAAATGGTAACCAGAACACAAGCAACAACAAGAATTGTTTTCTTCTTGAGAGCAAGTCTCTCCACTATGACTATTACCACACTTATAACACCGTGGAAGAGATCTACATTGAAGTTTGGTGTGTCCAAAGCGACAACAATTGTAGCACTGTATTGTGGGGTAAATATATAAGTCTACTGGTAGGGAGTTATAACATACAAATATTCGTTTTGGAAGTATCTGACCATCAAAAGTGAGAACAACTGTTTGCGAAGGTTTATAAGACAATATTCCATCTACTATTAATTTGAAATTTAATCTTCTAACCTTTATGATATTCCCACAGCCAATAGGAACTGATATATTATTTTTAATTTCATCTAATGTCCAGTCTGTTGGGACGCCTCTAACTAGACCCATGCGAGTAACGTTAAAAGATGGAATGAATGCATTTAAATTTTTTTCCTTTAACAATGCATGTGATAAAAAGTTATTGGCGTCTAAATAATTGGAGAAACTTAAAGCAATTCTATTTCTACCAATTCGTTTCACACTGCCATTAATGATATTATTGATATTGTGTTTCTTTAAAAGATTCCCGAATGAAAGCGGGTGAAATGTGGAGCCATCTTTAGGGTCAGATTGTTCTCTTTGTACATGAATTAAATAAGGAGACAAATCTGTGGATTGATAGGCAGTTCGACCAATTCTGACAAATGTAGTCTCCATTTTCTCAGTGTGTGTCTGTGGAAGTGATATTGATGAATTATTATTAGCATTATTAATACCATTAGACACAGATTCACCTAAATTTTCGTCACTTTCACATCCACAACCTCCTTTGGAGTTGTTATTAGACTTTCTAACTTTTTTATTACAATTTTTGCATACTTTATGAAGCCGAATTCTTTTGCGAGTTTTGGACTGATTTTGAGACCCCTCTGTGTCCATACCAGATTCAGAGGTTATAGTTACGTAATTACTTGCTGGAGGAACGAAGCCCCCAGGATCTGGGGGCTCCTCCATTCTCTGATTCACACTATGTACTACAGGTTTTAAACTATTATACTATATTAATAAAAAACTTACCTATAAACATACACTAATTACACAAGTAAAAAAACTATAAATTACTTAAAATATATACAAACTAACGAAAACCTTATC
Organism: Antheraea pernyi; assembly: GCA_015888305.1. Classification (NCBI taxonomy): domain Eukaryota; kingdom Metazoa; phylum Arthropoda; class Insecta; order Lepidoptera; family Saturniidae; genus Antheraea; species Antheraea pernyi. The sequence continues at coordinate 96,484 of MU159041.1, read as the reverse complement.
CAAATGAAAAAATTAGTTAAATTTCAAACACAAAACAAGACCGCCAAACTTTATGCTTCCCGCGCTTTTTTTCCAAAACCACATTGAACTTAACAATCACCAAAAACAACAATAAAAATGTATAGTTTTAAATTTCAAGTGCGAGTATTTTTAAATGTTATTATAAAAGTATTACGCAGAGAACATAAAAATTAAAGTTATATCGGTGCCACTGTGGCTACTCCGGCTACACACCTGTGGACTAATGTTTTATTAGTAAATTTTGTTTTTATTACATTAATGATTTTAATTTTAACCTATACTGGGTATTTAATCAAACATTTTTTTTTTCGAACTGACTACGCTATTGACCTAGCAAGGTCTTAACAGCTTCACCGGACTACTAAGGCGAGCGCTTAAGGCACTCAGCCGATTTTGTTTGGGCAACCAGTTCAAGGGTGCACGGCATACCTCGGCTAGGCTGTTGCCATTCATGCAATTCGCGACCTATCTGAGCTAACCTAAGTTAAGCTAAACTATTCATACATATAAGAGTTGTTGAAACATATATGTGTACCAAGCATACATATCTCAACAACTCTTATGTGTATTTTGTATCGGAAAAGATTCTAAACTATTACAGTTCGATACTGGAAAAAAAAAGAAAATCCCATCCACTTTATGTGTAAGCGTGTGAGCGTGCACGTGTGTGGAGGTGATGTGTGTAGTGTTGTTGCAGTGATGTGCTGGTGTGTCACTGTATCGCGCGAGCAGCGTACTCAAGGGCTCCCTACCGAGGGAACGAACCTAGGCTTGAGCCGCTGCCGAGGGGGGCCTACTCTGGTGTACGGGAGCGAAATTTACCCCCAGACCATGGCGGCGTGATCTGTGGTTACTTGGGCGTGGGCGTGAACACGCTCTGTTTTGAGAGACCGGCTGGTACTGATCGTTCGCTGACGTTATTATATCAGGAGGGTCGGTGAAAATATGTCGCGGACGTCTTTTATAACGCGCAGCGTTAAGTACGGGTTCGTAATTTGCGGCGGATACCACTAACGGACTGGGTTAATCAAACAACTTGAACACTTTGTTAATTTTCCTCCTAGAGATTCTAAATATTTGAATTTAACGAGAAAACATCTGATCTGGCATCAGTGGTCTACTGCGGATTTTTTATGTGAATTATCTATAGTGGCGGGTTAGAAAGACTATAAGCGTGGTGACGAGGTACCACGGCATGCCTTGCCACGCTGTATGATTTTAATTTTTTAATTTTTGTATTTAATGAATATAAACGTTTATTCCATAAACAATTACCTTTTTGTTGACAAAATCATAATATTACATTTTTGATTTTGCCATATTTATTTACTGTCGTAAACTATCTTTTCATGCATATTTGTCATGCGTAGCGCGGCGTCCCGCGACGACTCACAATTCTGTTAACATAAAATCACCTGTAGTATGACTATTCCTTGATTGATACTAACTTAGCAATAATTTCTCTGTGGCTTAAATTATAATATGTTCAACTTGTGACGTCTCCTATAATAATTTAAATATACTTATATGTCGATGTCCATTTTAGAACTTTATTAAAAACATTTCTAACTTTTATAATTGGTGATCCATTTTACAATGTAGTCGTTGCTAAATTGTTGTTATTCTTGCAAAAAAAGTTAAAAAACGGAAATACTGTACCAATAGATATTTAACGCTTATTTGCTCATACTACAATTCATGTAAATTATATTACTACTTATATTTAGAAATGTATTTTTTTTAACGATTGTTTATAATTACGAGCGTGAAAATAGCAAATACGCGTATCTACCATATTCCAAGTCGAAGTCAAAATATCCTTTACTCAATTTAGACCCTAACATGGTGCTTATGAACGTCAAAGCTACCACCGATTCGGAATACAACCCAGTCATCGAGAAGAAACGGCAAGAAACTCGATCTGGTTTATTTTTTCATGTTATATATTTTTACAAAACATAAATAGTCACATTCGTTATTAGTGGATGTACAGAGAGGGGCGTCATTTCCAGACGTCGCAATCGTTTTTTTTTTCGAACTGACTACGCTACTGACCTACTAAGGTTTGAACAGCTTCACCGTGCGTAACAATCGTTCACGTATTGATCCACCCTATAATAGCCTTTGGATATGAAATCCCACTTGACATGGTTTTTGACCGGGCATGTATATGTAATAATGTATTTTGGGACTTTGTTATACAACCTAACACTATTACCTAAAAAACTGTTTTTGGACTTAGTGAGCCTGAAGTATGGAATTACCAATTTGTTGCTGTTTCTAGTATTTCAATTGTGCTGGTCTTTTACTAGATCCAGCATATCTAAGTTTTTGGGGACACATATTAAATTATCAAGAATATATTGGGATGTTTAATGATTCGCGAGGCTTCATGTTGGCACTCGGCCGGCTGCTTCCCAAACTCAGGGGGGCCGAGTTCTGGGTGTCGCCGACTCTATATGGGAGTCGTGCGGGCGATGGCCGCCTACGGGGCACCAGTGTGGGCTGAAGCCCTCAGTGCCGACAACGTGCGTAAGGCGCAGCGCACGGTGGCACTGAGGGCGGTCCGGGCATACCGCACGGTGTTCTCGGCGGCGGCTTTCACGCTCGCCGGCTTCCTACCCTGGGAGCTGGAGGCGGGAGTCCTCGCCGCTGTGTATCAGTACACGACGGCGAGAAAGCGTAGTGGTGAGTTTCCGGCTCTCAGGGAAGTTGAGTTTAAGAGGCGGGAGATCCGGAAGGTGGCGGTCGAGAGGTGGATGCAGGACCTGGCGGACGCGCGCTATGGACGCCGTCCGCCCGGTCCTGCGGGAGTGGATGGGACGGGAGTGAGGCTCCCTGACGTTCCGGATGGTACTGGTACTCACCGGGCACGGTTGCTTCGGGTGGTACCTGCACCATATTGCACGCAGGGAGCTGACCGCCGCATGTCACGAGTGCGGCGCTGATGAGGACACCGCACAGCACACTCTGTCCGAGTGTGCTGCTCGGAAGTATTGATCCACCTTATAATAGCCTTTAGATATTAAAACCCGCTTGACATGGTTCTTGAACTCACTATCAGGCAATTCGGTAATGTGTTTTGGGACTTTATTATAAAACTTAACACTATTACCTACAAAACTGTTTTTGGATTTAGTGAGCCTGAAGCATGGAATGACCAATTTGTTGCTGTTTTGTAGTATTTAAATTATGCTGGTCTTTTACTAGATCCAACATATCTAAGTTTTTGCGGACATACATTAAATTATCTAGAATATATTGGGAGGGCAGAGTTAAGATACCGAATTCCTGAAACTTAGTCTTTAATGATTCGCGAGGCCTCATATTATAAATTGCTCGAACTGCTCGTTTTTGTAATAGGAATATGGTGTCAGCTGTTGTCCCTCACAACAAAATACCATAAGATATTAAGCTATGGAAGTAAGCTAAGTAGACAACCCTAGCAGTGGCAATCTCTGTTAGCTGGCGAGTCTTTCTAATTGCGAATGCAGCAGAACTTAATCTTCCCGCCAAGTTTTTTACTTGAGGACCTTATTGTAATTTCGAATCAAGTGTAATACCCAAAATAAACAGTATTGTCAACTAAGCCTACTAGATTCTACTATGAGTAAACGGAACATTTGGCAAGATAAATCTTATACATTTTGTTTTGTCGGCATTAAGCAATAGATTATTTAACGCAAACCAATCGGAAATTTTATTTAAAGTATTATTTAGATAACTAAGCTCTGAGTCTATTCTTTTTAAGTGAAGTGTCGTCCGCGAAAAGAAGCATGTCCACACAGTTATCATCCACTAGCGGTAGATCATTTATATATACCAAGAACAAAATCGGCCCTAAAACAAAACCCTGTGGGACGCCAATTCGAGACAGTGGTCCCGCTGACGTTATCCCGTCTACACTAACTTTGTGACAACAATCTTCTAAATAGGAGACTAGAAGGTGGAGGGAAGCTCCACAACCACAGTATTTTAATTTCAAAATAAGGGTACTATGGTCAACGCAGTCAAAAACCTTAGACAGATCATAAAACACACCAATGGCATCCTGCGATCCCTCTCAAGCTCGAAAAATATGACTTAGTAACGTTGCACTAGCGTCAGTAGTTAATTTTGTAGTGGTCCGGTGAAGCTGTTAAGACCTTGCTTGGTCAATAGTGTAGTCAGTTCGAAAAAAAAAAAAAAAATTCGATCTTGTGAAACCAAAATGTCGACCACCCAGAATCTTTTGCGCTTTAAAATATCCTAATAATTGTTTAAGCGTAATCGTCTCGTAAAATTTTGCTTAAGGACGGCAGTATGCAGAAATTAGTCTATAGCTACAGAAGAAGTATGACACAATTGTTGTGTACCTGAATATAATTGTTTTAAATATTGATTGGTGCGTACCACACCTTTGATACAACATTTAAAATAACATAATTTATATTTAAATGCAGCAAACTTTATTAAATAATGGAAATGGCTAAATATTAAAATACATGTGTCGACAAGTCCGTGAATAGTCGAACTGTCAACGTTTTTCAAATCGTTCCAAACATAAACTAATATTTTAAAAATATTAAAATAACTATAAACTTCTTGCATCAGTACACTACATTTGTCTTTGCAAATAACATTATTCTTTTGCTTACAATGCCAAAAGACTGGTATTATACAAGAGATTAGTACAGTTTTTAGTTCAACTTACGATGTATATAATATTTTGTTTGTATTTTTTTTTATTTTAAATACTTTCCGTCATACGTTGCTGTAATATCGAGTAAATGTTTTTATATTAAATCAAAAGAAGTTACTGGTAAATTTATATTACTACTGTATAATTTGAATTGTAGAAAGTAGCATATACGTTTAGTTGGGAAAATATTGTGAAATGATAAAATTTTCTCTTTTTGTTTCTTCCTACAATATCATGGAAATTCAGAAACGTAATATTCACAAAGTACTTTTTGGGTCGTGTTCATATATATATGATAAAATCAATCACGGACTTTGCAATCGAGACTTTTAATAATGGACTTGTCTTGTCGAGGAAAAATATATATCAGTCTGTTATCGAATATGTCGTTCATATTCAAAAAGGTCAGAGACAATATAAATGACCAGCATTATTCATACTCGGTCTTATATGCAAATCGCTAAATATGCAAAAATTAAATTTTGCGAAGCTTTATAATATACTATATTTAAAATGACATATGTTGTATAACGGTCACAATAGGAAAATAAACTAGAAAATGAGAGTTATTACTATGATCAATTTAATTCATAAAAAATAATTTTATTCCGCAATTATATATTTATTTTAAATTGTCTTTGCAATATTATAAATATTACAAAGCAGAATTCACTTGTTAATGCAGAAGGGCTTTATAAAAGTTGTATTTTTAATTTTCTTTGATGTTACTTGGCTGCATTGTCTACATATCTTTGTCTTCGTAGTAAGGAAAAAACTGGAACAAAAAATGTCTCTATGGAGAAGAGTTTTTGGCGGGATTTTGGTCTGCCATGTAGTGCATTTTATATTTTATTCATAATCTTGTGTTACTTGACTCTATTTTGTGAAAAATTGGTGGTGTTTTATGTAATATAGTTTATTTATTGTGCATAAGTGAAGTGAATGGAAAATAATACCACGGACCATGAATTGATGACCATTGATGACTATGAATGAATTCTAAGATGCTACAAAAACTCCATAGAAAGTTCTAACAAGAGAGCCATCATTTTGTTGGAACATTGAATTACTACTCGACAATGTATATTAACAAACACTTTGAGTGAGAGAAATGAAATAATTCAGACACAGAATATAGTACGCTACTATTAACAAATAGATTAAGATAAAAAAGATGGATAAAAGAATATATTATAGAAGTTTTTGTGATTCTGCCTTTACATTAATTTGGACATAGAAAAGATTTGGCGCGTATGCCTTTACATTAACTTGGACATAGGAGAAAACTGACTAAAGAATACATAAGGACTACCTATATTGACAACTTCAGAATTAAAAGATGATTTTTCTAAATGTACGAATTATTATATAGAAGATTTGGCGATTAGGCCTTTAAAGAATACATAAGAAAAACCTATATTAACAACTTCAGAATTGGCAGTATAGATTAATTTCTTCGCCTGTCCTATTGGACGAATATTATTACTACTTCTCTATGGTAAAAATGTATCTGTCTGACTCTGCGTAATATTATTCTGTGATTTGACTTTATCCACAGCTGTCAACGTCAAAGTATTATTTTTGTGATAGTAAGTTTATATGAAATCAAATAATACATTATAAATATATTTAAAAATGACTTCGCGTAACGCACTTCACGCTGGCAGCTGGTACACTGAAAACGGTAAAGTAATAAATATACTTTCTTTAATTATGTATTGTATCATATTTTGTTATTGATAAGGTCCAATTTAGCTATTGTTGATGTTTATGCACTATTCCGTAAAAATATTAAAAATGTGTAAAATATGTAACAATAAATATAAACAGACAATAGTCATCTAATGATTGGTGAAGTCAAAAGGTTGTCGACCTTTTTGGTCAGCTCAATTATAAATTCTTTTGTCTATAACGGCAACTTAACATGGAGAATTAAGATACTTTAATTTTAATTCTTACAATCTCTATTACTTATTTTATTGGCGCTTACGTATATTCTGATTTGTATTCTATAAACTGTGCGTAATGAATAATGACCTACAGATAATTCTTTTGTTGTCTTCCGTTCGGAAACAAATCTTTGTGTATGACTGTTCTGAGATTTACGAGTTATGCATAAAATAAAAATCAAATTCCAGTATAAAAAATCATTTTTTCTTGTTTATTCATCTACAAAATATACTTTCGTTATGATTCTTGAACGGTTGTTATTTTATCTACTACTATTCGTTTGGAAATAAAAAAAATCGCACACAGTTTAAAAAACGCTTTTAATATTATAGCAAACTTCATTCCGAATTCCAGGATACATAATCCTTGAACTTTGCTATAAATTTTAAAATGTTATCTACATTGTTGAACTGTGTGCTTGTGATTATTATGAAAATTCGCAACCGGTTGCCATGACAGTTATTCAAATAAACGTCAGAATGTCAAACTGTCATTTTTATTGTTATTTATTTCGTATGTTCCGATCGTGTATAATTTTATAATGTCTGATAAAGTAAAATCATTTGTTCCGCCTACATCAAAAACGATAAAGAACAAGTGTCCATCTATGCACGTCACATCGACATGTCGCAAACCAAAAAAAGAGGGAAATGCGTCTTCGAGCTCGAAAAATCGAAATACTATCAAAGGAACTGATCACGATATATCTTGTATAAAACCGAAGGGCACCACACCGAAATTCGATACGGTCGCACCGAAATTCGATACGGAATACCGGCAAATCGCTTACGGAAAGTTTCTGCGTACAATGCTCGAAGAATGTTTACTGGACGAGAAGATAGAGCGCGAAGAAACTCAGATGGACATACAGATGACTCGGTTAGCTGAGAGGTTCGTTCAAACCGCAGACCAGCTGGACAAAACTAGTAGAAGATTAAAGGAAATCAATTTCGTTGTGGAGCAAAAGAGGTAAGAAGTCTATCTCCCTAACCCCGTAACCCCTTTTATAATAGAGTGCTCAGTGTTAACGAATTTATACCCCGTATCGAACGACGTAGGTTTGAATTATGTGAGACGGGTTTTGACCTTTTCGTGTACATAATTATTATAATGAAACTATGACATGATGGTAAACCTGTTACTAATATTTGTCTGTTTTGTGACCAATTTCATGTTGGCAAATATGTTTTTATGTCAGCAAGCAAACGAACAGGTGGGTCACCTGATGTTAAATGATCACCACAGTCCATAGACACAAACAACACTAGGGGAGTTGAAAGTGCATTGCCGGCCTGTGTTTGGGGGAAAGGGAGGTGAGGTGAAGTGGGCCTCCAGCGTTCTCACTGACCGAACGCAATGCAACAATGCAGGCACTGTTACTTCAGTCGGTTTTCTGTGAGAGGGTGGTACTACCCTGAACGAACCAACCCATTGATGCTGAAACCGGTAATCGCTTCAGTGTGGCGATACCCCCTCCCACCTCTTGTCTGGGTATTTGCTGCAATATAGATAAAAACATTTTAAAAAAAGTAAAAAGTGATTTCTTCTTTTGTTTAAAAAAAGTTGATTTTCTAATATTATAATAATATTTTGCAGATTATTAGATCTCAAGAATAAAGATTGCAGTGAATTTTACAAAACAACTGAAGAATCCAATGCCACAGATATATTAGAAAAATTACAACAAACAGAGCAAGAGTGCCTTGATAAATTACAGATAAAAAATGTCGATTTTGGTTATGACACAAATTCTGGACACAAACAGCTATTGGATGCAGTGAATGATGCCATAGATGGCTTGGAACAGATAAAGCGACATTCCAACCTGGACATGGAGAAGTTTAAAGAATATGAAAAATCAGAGGAGAGTTTAAAATGTTTGGAAAAGGAGCGCCTTGATCTGGATAAGTTGAAAGATGACTTTGAGACTAAATTCCCAATGTTCAATGAGAAATTGCTGAAGGAGGCTTCAGAACGCATTGCGAAAATGATTGAAGAAGAAGATGATGACAATGAAGAGGATTGATTTAATAATAATTGGTTTCACTAAAATTTTGTACTTTTTTTACACTTTCAAAAGTAATATATTTATCCCCATATCATTACATAGTATAAAATAATGTCCCCTACCGCGTCTGTCTGTCTGTCTGTTCGCGATAAACTCAAATCTTACTGAACGGATTTTCATGTGATCACGAGTCATCAAGATTTTGGTATATCATTTGTCAAGTTTTTTTATATTATGAGGACGGGACAACGTCTGCTGGGTCCGCTAGTTATGTACTATAATAATAACTTTTATGAATAATAATTAATTATTATAAATAATAAATAATTTTTAACTTTGCCCTCCCAATATATTCTTGAGAATTTGATGTACCAAAAACCATAACAAACTGGTCTCCATGCTTTTCAGGCTTATTAAGACCAGTAACAGTTTTTTAGGTAATAGTGTTAGATTTTATAATAAAGTCCCAAAACACATTACCGATTTGCCGGATAGTAAGTTCAAGTGTTATGTCAAGCGGGTCTTAATACATAAAGGTTATTACAGGGTGGATCAATATGTAAAGGATAATATAGTGGATGTCTGGAAGTGTGACCCCTCTCTATGTGCAGCTACTGAAAACGAATGTAGCTTTATCTGTCTATTATGTTGTAATAATAAATACAAAAAATATGTTACTTATTATGAAAAGATAAACCAGATCGAGTTTCTTGCCGGTTCTTCTGATGACTGGGTTGTTTTCCGAACCGGTGGTAGTTTTGACGTTCATGAGTGCCTTCTGAGGGCCTAAATCGAATAAAGAGTATTTTTCTTTTTAATACACAACACATTAGGTGTGGATGGTGCTATAGTGGCAAACTGAGGTATGCCACATTCTAGCATAATTATTGACCGCTGATGTTACCAATGTCTTATTGTTGTCATCATTATTCTTGGACTAAGCTTACAATCGGACATAGTGCAGTAGCTATACCCTGCCACTAAAAAGCTGGCTTTTCAGTATAGAGTGCAACGTACACCACAAAATATAAATGACATCACAATATTTACCGTCTATATTATTGGGTCTTATTAGTTACTAGATAATAGTCCAGGACTAAAGGGGGTGGGTACAAGCGATCACCGCCGTCCATAGACACTAGTAACTCCAGGCGTTGCCAGCCTGTGTTGCGAAGGCGGGGGGGAAGGAAGTGGGCCTCCGGCTCTCTGACGAACGAAACGCAACAATGCAAGCACTATTACTTTACGTCGTTTTCTGTGAGAGGGTGGTACTACCCCGGGCGAGCCGACCCATTCATGTTGAAAACCATTAATACCTTTTTTTTTTCGATCTGACTATGCTATTGACCTGGCAAGGTCTTTACAGCTTCACCGGACTACAGTAATACCTTCAACGTGGCTGTACGACATACAAAATGAGATGTAAAAGAGTTCCATTTCAAAGTATGATTGGAACACTATTTGACCAATCAGGAATGTTGGTTATGTTTTGCAACTGACTGTTACTCACCAGGAAGTACAACTGTAGTACATATACTTTTATATCATTCAACTGATTAACATGAGAATTTGAGACGATGATAGGTCAATGGTAATGTGTCATTCATTGTCTCAATCAACTTAGGTTTGCATCCTTGCAAACCGCAGCTTTAGGTGAAGGAAAAGGTTGTGATCAAACCATACCATGGTAGTAGGGTCTTCTATAAGTCCATCTGGTTAGCTACCACCTTCGAGTGAACATTTGTTTATTTGTTGTTTGTTTGTTTTGTTGAATTTTGACAGCGGCACTTGAGAACCAGCCTTTCTAAGTTTAGCATGTTTACGCTAAAGTCTTAAAAGTATATTTAAAAAATTAAATTGGTATAGGTAGATTTTTGATTTCTCATTTTCAGTGCGTAAATATCTAGGCAGTACGGCCAATTTATCAGACGCACGTTTCCTCAGATTTCACATAGCCTAATATAAAAAAGCGTATATACATATATAGTGTTGAAGATTGTTGGGGTGTGTTTTTGCTTGAATACATCTTTTAAATTAAGTCTGCGTTTTACTTACAGATGACTGTTCACTATAAATTTGTTTTAGTTATTATACACATGAATATGTAATAAAATTGTATATGTTATTTCTGAAGTTTTCTATTGTAATTATATATTTAATAAATTGTTTTTATGGTGGTTTTATTTTTACTAGTGGGCGCCCAGTGGTCGACATTCGATCATAGTTCATTGATTTTTTTAAGTTTGTATTTTATTAAGGTTAATTTCATTGTTGAATGTAGAATGAAAAAGGGTAATTGGAACGTAAGAGTAAAATAATACATACAGTCGACCATAGCAACCTCCTTCATAACCTTTTTTGAAGTCCTTTCTTGACAGATGTCAAAATGTCTTTTTTATTTACATGAGTGTATATGTTGCGTAACATTGATGCATTAGTGTGAGTAATGCATATTTTAATTAATTTAATGTACTTCTAATGCATTTTATATAAAATAAATAGCTTTCTGCAATAATAACTAACAATAACTTTAACTATGCCAACTTTCACGATCATCCGTTCGCCCAATTCCGTTAAAAAGGGATACAAAGTTTATTCACGTATTAATATATTACTTTTATTATCTTACCATTTAAACGGGGACTTATTGTTTACTCTGAATCTACACTACCAATACAGCCCAATATGAAATTATAGGTATATATAGCTACTTCCAGGTCATAAGGTTTTTATGTTTAAAAATTCTTGTTATAAGTTCAGCTACTTATGATATACTAGTTTGATGAATAATTATTGTTCTGTGCTTATGATAGAAAGCGCCATGGGGCTTTAGTCCGTGCAAGTCGGACTCTGAATGTACACTACTAACGCAGCCCAATATTAAATTATAGGATTACTTCCAGGTCATAAGATTTTTATGTTTAAAAATTCTTGTTATAAGTTTAACTATTTATGATATACTAGTTTGATGAATAATTATTGTTCTGTGCTTATGATAGAAAGCGCCATGGGGCTTTAGTCCGTGCAAGTCGGACACTGAACGTACACTAATAACGCAGCCCTATATTAAATTATAGGATTACTTCCAGGTCATAAGATTTTTATGTTTTAAAATTCTTGTTATAAGTTTAGCTACTTATGATATACTAGTATGATGAATAATTATTGTTCTGTGCTTATGACAACGTACAATGGGACAGTAGTCCGTGCGTGTCGGACGTAACTCACCCCTCAGCTGCCCAGCTAGGTTGGGTATCCGTAGGGATTTCCACATGTAAAAAAGGCTCGAAGTCCTCGCTTGTCGAGGAAATAACCTCGAAACAAGCGTAGTACAATACGTTTGAAATAAGAAGATAACTGTAAATGTTATTATCTTATTCACATTCTTATTTCACACTCTGTATGTAACTTCGGATAAAAATGTATGATTGGATGGATAAAACATAACGTGTATACTGTACGTCACGTAACATGACATGATTTTATATATATACATAAAATCAGAAGTTCATATATTTTTTTATTTATTATCATTAATGTAAATCTAGTGGCGTATTAAATGATTAATAACTGCCACTTCTTAATAGTACTTTGAACATGACGACTCTTCGCTATTTCAACTTTAAATAAAGTAATTTAATATATTTTAATCATCATATCCATGCGTATATAACTGCAATTTTATTTTTTACAATATAGCAATTAACATTATTAATTCTATTTTTTAAATTGATTTTTTTCATGGCACAGTAGGGAAAAAATTCTTTACGCCTTATGCGTTTGTAAAGTATTTACAAGTGTATGCCTGGGTCTAGAAGTATACAAGAATGAGTGAATGTATAGTTATGTATCCACGCGGGATTTCCTATAGTATATCTTACGGACAGATGAGCTATCAGATCTCCTTGTAAATAAATGTTTCTCTATGTACTACGAACAGAGTTGTCGTGTTTCTATATATTTCTCTCTACTAATGTAATGTAAGTATATGTAATGTTTGTGTAATGGGATGTCTTTTATAATAATAAATACGATATATGTGTATTTTTGCTATTATTATTATTAGCTATTGTGTATGTGTATAAATTTATTTGTGTAATACGTACAGACTGACTGAGTTTTATGTTCAATATGTCTTATGTGATATTTAGAAATATCATTCATGTAGTAATTCAAATATAACCGCCAACACGGTTATTGTTATTGGAAGCTCTATTGTGTCATAATTTATATCTGGCTAAAACCAAAAAGAAAAGTATATTTATGTCGTTGTCATTATATTCAGTCGTCAATACATCTTGCAATGCACGTTCTTTTATTTTAACCGACACTTACAAAAGTAAATCTTATTACATCCACCATATGGTCCAAACGAACCGGATAAAAAGGAAATAATTATTGAACGAGCGACACGCCGAGCTGTCATATTTTTTCATTATGTACTATTAAAATAAATTAAATGAATAAAACATAAATAAAAGCAGTCTGATTGAAGTTACTACGTTACCATTACCATGGCTACTACAACGGAACAACAGAATGTACTTTTGACTTTGGAAGACCACGCCGAAATGTTGCTTAAAGCAGAATCAAATTTGAAGAAAACTCCTAAGGTACGTTTAACAAAAGGATATATCGAGGCACGAATTGTTACTATAAATGAATACTGGAAAGCTTTTAAAGATCACACGATGAATTATTTCCGAACCGGTAGTAGCTTTGACGTTCATAAGTGCCTTCTCAGGGCCTAAATTGAATAAAGGATATTTTGATTTGATTTTGATTTTGATTCCTAGACACCTGCATCAATTATTTTCACAAAAATCGAAAAAGTCTAGACCCGATAGATTTACATTCTTATTATAATAGGTCTTTACCTATGAAATTGCCGTTCTGCAGTACTGGCAGAAAAGTATATTTATGTCGTTGTCATTATATTCAGTCGTCAATACATCTTGCAATGCACGTTCTTTTATTTTAACCGACACTTACAAAAGTAAATCTTATTACATCCACCATATGGTCCAAACGAACCGGATAAAAAGGAAATAATTATTGAACGAGCGACACGCCGAGCTGTCATATTTTTTCATTATATACTATTAAAAGAAATTCAGTGAATAAAACATAAATAAAAGCAGTCTGATTGAAGTTACTACGTTACCATTACCATGGCTACTACAACGGAACAACAGAATGTACTTTTGACTTTGGAAGACCACGCCGAAATGTTGCTTAAAGCACAATCAACTTTGAAGAAAACTCCTAAGGTACGTTTAACAAAAGGATATATCGAGTCACGAATTGTTACTATAAATGAATACTGGAAAGCTTTTAAAGATCACACGATGAATTAGTAAAATTAAGGCCCAAAGCGCAAAAGGCCGCAATTACATATTTTGCAAAAGAAGAATTTTATGTCTTATGAGTAATTTTTTTTATGTCATAGGTTGCAACCGAACAGGTTGGTCACCTGATGTTAAGTGATCACCACCGTCCATGGACACTAACCAGATGAGTCGCAAGTGCGTTGCCACCCTTTGGGGGAAGGGTTAGGGGAGGGAGAGGAGTGAGGGGAGGGGAGGTGGGCCTCCCGCTCTCTCACTGACCGAACGAAACGCAACAATGCAAGCACTGTTACTTCACGTCGGTTTTCTATGAGAGGGTGGTACTACCCCGGACGAGCCGACCCATTCATGCGATAACCAATTATAGTTTCAGCGTGGCTCTACCACTATTAAAAACAACGTTTGTACGATTGTACAACGTGTTACAAGGTGACCTAAAGGATTTGCTTGAAGGTGTTAGTACAAATAAATCACACGGTTCTGATGCCACCTACGTTGAAACCAACACTCATAGCGGAGTTGTGCATTTACCGAAGATTCAAATTCCTACTTTTACCAGCAGTTATGAAGAGTGGCCTGCGTTCAAAGATCTGTTCACTTCACTTGTACAGGAAAATTCTGCCTTGAGGAGTGATGTTCAGAAATTTCATTATTTGAAGACTAGTGTGACTGGAGATGCAGAAGTTTTTTTGATGCGTCCTGTAAAGGCATAAACAACATTTCACTAAATGATGAACTACACGTTGGTCCTCAACTTACAAGATGACCTTAGAAATCTCCTGATTAGATGGCGAATGAAACGTGTTTGTTTCATGGCTGACATCCGACAAATGTACCCTCAAATATTGGTTGTCAAAGAACACTCAGACTACCAGAGAGTGATTTGGAGAGCCTGCACGATCTTTTTTGAACAGTTCCGTAGATTTTGCTGGCCTTTTCAAATACTAATGAGCAAAGGTCATAGAAACAAAACTGTAAAGGCGTACGTCGCTATCTTCGTCGA
>MU159041.1:14182-72610 GCA_015888305.1 Antheraea pernyi | reverse complement strand
TATATATATATATATTACGTTTACTACTTTACGTTACATTGTAATATATTATACCTATTTTCCATAGAGATTATCGCCTTTATGGCGGCTTTATTGCCATTTTTAAATTGTAAACCACGATGTCCCGCGCCTGAGCGTCTACGTTCTGATTTTTCTTTATGTCGTAGATGGCAAGCGAACAGGCGGGTCATCTGATGTTAAGTGATGATCACCGTCCATAGACGGTAGCATCACCAGGCGAGTCGCAAGTGCGTTGCCCAGCCTGTGTTTGGGAGGAAAGGGGAGGGGGAGGTGGGCCTCTGGCGCTCTCGCTGACCGAACGAAACGCAACAATGCAAGCACTGTTACTTCACGTGGGTGTTTCTGTGAGAGGGTGATACTACCCCGGACGAGCCGACCCATTCATACTGAAACCAGTAATAGCTTCAGCGTGGCTCCACCACCATTTAAATACACTACTCTGCTTGCTAATACACTTACTCTGCTTGTCGATGGTAAGGTCATAGAGGGGCGTCTCGTATTTGTCCACGGACGACAGAGCGCAACCTGCGAGCCTCACGTGATGGGAGGGACCGAGGATAAATATACGTTTCCTGTAAAAAAAAATAATGATTATGTTAATAATATTTTATATTAATAATAGTAGTTAGTACCGCGGACGAGCCGACCCATTCATGCTGACACCAGTAATAGCTTCAGCGCCATGAACCTATCATCAGATGGATGAACCCAGTAATTGCGTCGTCAGTCACGTCGCTATAGTAGACACAAGGGTTGGTGTGTCTGGATATTGTCGTTTAAGATCAAATGGTATATTGTACTCAAACGATAAAACCTGTAAAGCATAAAAAACAAACAGTTTCCCCAATCATAATAGCGGCACGCTATAATGGCCGTTTTGACATATTACAAAAGTAACGTGAAATGTTTATTTATTTTCGAAAAAAATATAATATCATTACGTAGTGAAAAACAAAGTCCCCTACGGCGTCTGTCTGTTCGCGATAAACTCAAAAACTACTGAACGTATTTTCAAGCGGTTTTCACAAGTGTATAAAGTGATTCATGAGGAACGTTTTGGTAATTTTTCAAGGATTTTTTTATAATCAGGGCGAGACAACGTCAGCCGGGCCCGCTAGTAATAATATAAATTTGCTTTGTTTTTCATAGCATTGAAGCGAGTTTGGTTTAGGTACTTATATAATATGGCAAGGTTTTTTTTATCAGTTTTATGAACGGCTAAAATCGGATTTGGCTCATTTTTAAATGTAATGACTCGTATAGATAATTTAGTAATCAATGTACTAAATAATTACTGCATTTTAAAATATATAATTCGATACATTTAAGGACGTACCTGCACGTCACTATTGACAATAAAGAACAGCAATTCGTTCTTTCAAAACATAGTTATTAATTTATACGAAACTTTATGAACAGACTAATGTCAAAACGGCCATCGTAGCGTGCCGCTACTATAAGCGTTATATTTGTATGTCCTAGATTAGTATTAGAATAAATGGAGTGGAACAAGTGATATTTATAAATAAAAAAGCCATTATTTGATCCTGCTATTTAGCAAGGTCCCCCCCAGTTTGGGTAAAGGCCTCCTCCAACGATGTCCACTTCTCTCTATCCCGAGCGGTTTACCACCACCTTGGACCAGCGACTTTTATTATTTCGTCCTCCCAGCGTGATAAGGGCCTTGCTCTCTTTCTTTTTATGCTTTATATTTATGTTATATTTATGCTTATCCCCAATGATATTATAACTAAATATACGTTACCTACGTGATATTTTGACAAAACAAAATACGGCACTGTAACGCACACATACGTAAAGTAATATTGTAACGCCGCACTGTCTTAGATAAAATGTTGAAGTAAGATGGCATATTCTCAATATCGGTGGTGAAAAAGAAATAGTTATATGTTGCTTCGATACGGGCGGATTTACGGCGCGGCTGTTTTAAACAGCCAAACCAAGTTTTAACAAGGCTCTGTCGAAGCGCTTATGTCGTATCTATATAGTTATAATCCTTATTCCAATGGTGTATAGGTACGGCGCGATACTCGCTCCGTATCTAGCCGATCCGCAGAACCTGCTCGTGATATCGTCGGACTTCTGCCACTGGGGCAACAGGTTCAGATACACGTGGAAGGATCCGAGCCGGGGACAGATCTATCAGAGCATCGAATGGCTCGACAGGCAGGTCTGTCATTCTGTTTTTTTTTCCTTTGTAACATTACAGGATAATGCAAAATCCACAGCAGCCGTTGCTGGTCGATTCCGCAACGCGACATATCAAAAGTCATTTTGGGGGGTTATTTAAAGACGTTCGTTTAAAAAAAAACCTACAAAATTTGTGAAATATGAAGAATAATAAATTATGTAAAAATTGACTGCACTTTGCCTGATGGTAAGCACAGTACAGTCCAAAAACAACGGCGACCACCGAGTGACACACTATCCATCGCCGGTCGCCGCTGTCATGCCGGCCTGCGAATAGCTGGATATGCACAGGCTGATCCCGAAACGCGACCCGCGGAAGCGAATCACTACGACGGGCTTTTTCGCCATATACATGGTGGTTGCGACACAGTCGGGCTGTAGAACCCTACCACCCAAATACAATGATCAATAGAGTCGTCTGAATGTATTAAGTCCATTTACTCGTTCGTCTACTTGTCTCTCGTACTTACGCCGCGTCGTCATTAAAACTACAATAACTTTTGATAGAGTGGACCGATTTTAATGAAACAAAAACTAGGTTACTCCCGAAGATATGCTTTATGATTCATGTTGTGAGGTTTTATTGTGACCTTTAGTAGTGGAGTAGTGGAGTGCGTGTTCATACAAACAAACAGACGGGCAGATAGACAGACAAACGTATCTGTTAAGGAATGTGCACGGGACAAACTAAACTGTTATAAAAAAAGGGTCGTTCTACCTACTTTCGCCTCGGATGCAAGGACATTCTTGTGCGGTTTTGGAAGCGTTGTGACGTCCAACGCGTATTAATATTTGTTTGCTGAATGGATTTGATATTTGATTGCTCTAAGACTATTGGACAATAATATTATTTGTTGTGAGTGTTTGTGCTATCCAACACATTTTACATACAATTACACTATACACACACTACTACACACGGAACAGCGCAGTGAGAGCTTAACAGGGACGCCAAGCCTGTAAGGTAAGTGGTTTAATAATAATCGCAATTACGCATTAAATAGAGTTGCTGTGTACCACAGTTTTACTCAGAGTGGTCACAGCCCCGAATTGAAAATATTGATGGGCCCAGCACCAATTCGGGTTTGTGGTGGTGATCATCTCGTACAGTATCTAAAAATGATTGAATTGTATGATATCACTTATTCCTAGACACCTGCGGTAATCTTTTTCACGAAAATCGTAAAATTACAGACACGCATTCCTATTGTATGTATAGAAATAGATATTGTTGGTGTTTTATAAGTAAAGTGGATGGGATGTAACACCACGGAGCGTGGTTTCTGACTTGCCACAAAAACTCCCTGGAAAGTTCTAACAAGACGGCCACCATTTTGTTAGTTCAGTGATCACACTGCCTCTTGACTCTTGTACTCTCAATATCAGCTCGACAATGGCAGTAATAATATACTAGAAAATTGATTGCCAATAAATAAAATAACATAAAAGTGTTATAATTTATGCTATCTAGATATAATAAAGAGGTAAAGTTTGTATGTGACGGTGTTGGGGGTAATCTCAAGGACTACTGGTCCGATTTGAAAAATTCTTACGGTGTTATATAGCTAATTTATCGAGAAAGGATATAGGCTATATATAATAACGCTAAGACCAATAGGAGCGGAGCATCAATGAAGAATGTTTCAAAATCGGGCACTTTTTTCCTTTTGAGAGATTTCATTAGTAGTAATAATAATATTCGTTCAATAGGACAGGCGAAGGAATTAATCCATACAGCCAATTCTGAAGTCTTCAATATAGGTATTTCTTATATATCCTTTAATCAATTTTCTGCGCTGCGTGTTAGCGTTAGCCCAAAGTAATACGCGGACTATTCAACGCGGACGAAGTCGCGGGCAGAAGCTAGTGTGGTATAAATATTAAACAATGATAATAGAAATAATTCAATAGTATTTTTACAATATAGTCGATGTGTGGTAAATATGTAGAGTGTATAAATTGTTTCGAATTGTATTGGATCGGAGTAGGTACAGCAGAAAGAAAATTGCCAATTTTTTATCACTTCACTAAGTTTAAATCACTGTTTAGTTTACTTTACTTTTTTAATTTAGTTTGTTTACAAAAAGCAATTAGTGTCATATTGGTATGGAAAATCATCATCTTCTTACCCTTATCCCACCTAAGTAAGGTCGGCACAACATGTTTTCCTTTTCCACGCTCGCCTATCAGATGTCATCTCAGTCAACACACCTTTTACACACATATCATTTTTCACACAATATTGGTATGGAAAATAAGAAACAAAAAACCATTAACAAATCTCCAAGAATAGGCATCTGGATATATAATTACTATGTGGATTATAGTTTTTCCAAGCACACTCAATCAACGCTTTATTGATATTTTGTGAAAAAGTCAAGGCTGAGTACTCGTCTCACTGACTCTGGTTTGTTTATTCCTATCAGTTCCTATTTAGGCATTCTAAATAGGGTCTAATAGTTATGCCACAGCATACACAATACATATACTGTGTGTGTATAATGTATATGTTGGGATGTAAGGGGTGTCGAATAACATAAGACTTGAGACATCCAAGCCAACCTCACATGCACGTGGTGCACCCTGCTGAATAACGAACGAGGTAATGGCGAAAGCGGAGTGGTAGGGTTCTACAGCCTGACTGGGTTGCAACCACTATGTATATGGCGAAAAAGCCCGTGATATTCTGCGGGTCGCGTTTCGGGATCAGCCTGTGCATATCCAGCTTTTCGCAGGCCGGCATGACAGCGACGACCGGCGATGGATAATGTGTCGCTCGTTGGTCGCCATTGTTTTTGGATTGTACTGTGTTTACCATCAGGCACAGTGCAGTCATTATGCCGTGCTACAATAAAATATATATATATATTAATGTAACCTCACCTTTTACACCTACCAACATTTATCTTTGCATCACCTAATGCTTGAATGGCAGAGAATGCCTTCGGCATTAAGTCTACCATTGCGTATTTAACGCATAATGTGTAAATAAATAAATAAAATAAATATGTTCCAGGGAATGAATATAATAGAGAAGATGGAGCCAAACGCTTTTAATGAATACCTCAATAAATACGGGAACACGATCTGCGGTCGTCATCCTATCGGTGTGCTCTTGCAGGTAAAATAAAAATAAATTAATAGAAATAATTAATGACCCTACCGACTTTAAGTTACCTCTATTATTTTTTTATTATCACTGCATAACTTACATAAAAAGTATATATTGATGGGCCGTCAAGTCAATAGCGTAGACAGTAAAAAAATAGGTTAGACATCATAAAAAAGGATGCTGAAGGCCTGGCAAAGTAGAAGAAGTAAAATCGAAAAGCCGACAAGGCCTTTTTCGGGGCTAGAAAGAAGAACAAATTGATTTGAGTGAGTTTTGTATCCAATTTTTTTTCAAATGTAATTTCCAAATTTTCTGTGTAGCCCCTTTTTTCAATTATAATATGAAAAGTAAAAAAGTCATATTTCTTACAATTAGTAAACATGAACTTAAACATATATATACATAATAAATATACACATTAAAAAAAACTTATAACTATGCTTTTATTTGTTTACAAGAAACCCTCCTCGCGTGAAGGTCTCCTCCACAGAGGTCCATTGATCCCTGTCTTGAGCTACCTTTAGCCAGTGTGGGCCCACTCTTCTTTTGATGTTGTCCTGCATCTTGTCTTCTTTCCTCTGTATCTTTTTCCTTTTGAATTACTAAATATTTATTTTGCTACAGTTTATCCATTTATTTTGGTAGGTGAAGAGATGATAACCTATGTTAAATGTGAGATGCAATATTACTCGTTTCGATACAGGCTATAGCGAAGCTACAGAAGCAGTCGAACGCACCGAAGATGTCTATGAAGTTCCTGAAGTACGCGCAGTCGTCGCAGTGCGTGCACGCGCACGACTCGTCCGTCTCGTACGCGAGCGCGTCGCTCGTATTCGAGTAAACAGTACCCTGTCCGCGGTAGCGTTATAGTTACGTATTACCCGGTATTGGCGAGCATTAACTTCGCGAGATGTCGAAACGATACTCGTTTACCCGCAACGCTGTCCGCGGTGGCGTTATAGTTACGCATTACCCAGGATCGACGAGTATTACCCGCATTACCTTCACGAGATGTTGGCTCGAAATTTTATGAAAGACTGAGAAATTTATTTTTATAAACATGTATAAATAACTAAAAGTGGGTTATAGAGTTTTTATAATTGTTTATTTGGTCTTAATCGCTATATGAATCGGTACATTTCAAAATGAGCTAAATGCAATATTAGCCGTGCACAATATTTCACGTTATTATTCAACATCCTCAAAATGTATACATCACTACATAGTATAAAACAAAATCGCTTTCTCTGTCCGTATATCCCTATGTATGCTTAAATCTTTAAAACTACGCAACGGATTTTGATGCGGTTTTGTTAATAGATAGAGTGATTGAAGAGGAAGGTTTATATGTATAATAATATCCATTAAATAGTGGAGAAATACTGTTATTTTTGAGGTTTCTAATGGGATGTCGTATATAATTACATAACCGATTCGATGCAGATGAAGTTGCACGGGTCAGCTAGTTTAAAATATTTGGATCATAAAGAAAAAAACTAAAAATTTGTACTTCGTTCTCGGTGTATAGAAACTGGAACACGTTATATAAACGATTAATATTGGATTTAGGTAATTTTGAAATGTCACGACACGTGTAAGGTCAATGTTTAAGCGATTTAAAACGATGACGGCTTAGTTGATAGCGTGTTCGGTTACCGCGTCGATGGATGTGGGTTCGAATCCGTTGAGTTGGACCTTTCGGTGAAGGAAGACATCGTGATGAACTATAGCATGGTGGTGGGGCTTCTTCTAAGTCCATCTGACTAGCTATTGCTCAAGTTATATACCCTCAAGTTGCAAATGTGTCGCCAAGTACATGTTGGTGTGTTCTGACAACTGCACTTAAAGAGTCAGTCACCTCTAGACTTAGCGTGTTTACGATCTTAGATAACATTGTTATTTACCGTCACACGAGATTGTGGTCATACGCTAATAAAACCTATTCGGTGTTATTACAAATACGTTAAATACGTATTGAACCCTGGCTTTAAATGGGTCTCATATTAACTGCATCGCGGTCGCTGTATGTTCGCCATCTTGCTCTTTTGTCTCGCTTTGGTTACGTTAGGTTAGACTTGTGAATAAATTATAGTTTAGAAAAACTAAAAACACACGCTTTCATTTATTTCTAATTTACACTATTCTTAATCCAAATTTATTTTCTGTTTTTTAGTTGGATTTTTTATGAAAGCGTGTTTTTTTAAACTATTGTTTATTTTTCATTTTTTAGTTTAATTTTTTTTTCGGATTATTGCATTGTCATCGACCTTTGATAGGTGTGCAAAGTTTGAATTAAATCTGATCGTTTAAAGTCGGACAAAATCGACCTCAAAGGGGTCGGTTACAAACATACATACATACAGGTGAAGTTAATAAAAGCATGTTAAAAAGGATAACGCGAACTTGCCTTGGGCGAGCGCGGTTCATTTATTAGGAAACTTTTTGAAACCAAGTATTTAATACGTATTTAACTTTTCTGTAATAACACGGATTAAGTATTATATTAAAAAAAAAATTTCAAACCCACGTCTATTCATATTTTAGAAATCTATTTTGGTTTTGTATCTTTAATTCTATATGAGAAGGGTATTGAAACATGATTTAGGTACTGTGTAAAAGTAGGAAATGTGTAAAGAGGTGTACGTAGGTAATACTCGACGATTCCCCTAAATACCCTTATAGTTAATAGATTAGATGTAAAGAGAGCTTTTGTATACTGACTTCTTCGTCTCTTAAAGTAGTCCTCGGAGATTTTTGTATTATTTTATATAATATTATTTGTAAGGAGATAGATGTAGGAATATTAAAGAAAAAAAAATGAGAAAAACTACAAAAAAAAAGAACTAAACTGTTAGATAATTGTAGAATATTGAAGTAAGTGATTTTTTTTATTTCTTTGGGCATAGTTACGATTCGTATGCGAGTTCTTATTAGGGGTGTGCTAATAATGATCGAATAGAGATATTCGATTAGAATTCAATATTGGAAAGAATCGAACTATATTAGTGTTTTTAAACTAATAGTTACAGGAAATGATAAAAAATGCACTATTTTAATAATACAAATTAAAAAAAATGTGTCGTACAAAAAATAATAATTACAATCAAGTTTTAAATGCCCTTAAAAGGATTTAATTTGCTATGTAATTCAGTTCTGAATTATTTGAGACACCCAAGCTAACCTCACCTGCACGTGGTGCACCCTGCTGAATAACGAACGAGGCAATGGCGAAAGCGGGGTGGTAGGGTTCTACAGCCTGACTGGGTCGCAACCACCATGTATATGGCGAAAAAGCCTGTCGTAGTGATTCGCTTCTGCGGGTCGCGTTTCGGGATCAGCCTGTGCATATCCAGCTATTCGCAGGCCGGCATGACAGCGGCGACCGGCGATGGATAGTGTGTCACTCGGTGGTCGCCATTGTTTTTGGACTGTACTGTGCTTACCATCAGGCACGGTGCAGTCATTTTGCCGTGCGACTATAAAAAAAAAGTCTCAATTCTTCATTATAAATTTTCAAACTACAGTGTAGATATATTCTTATAACGAATTTCAAGGGACCGAGATTTTTTTAAAGTTATACGGACGGCAAAGAACAAATAAATGGTTTTATGGTAAACCAACCAAATTGAACTAATTTCTATGTTATAAGAAAGTTTTTCGTTATAATGAACGCCGTAATACTTTAATTACGATTCCTTTGACTAACAGACGAATGTATTCGAGTAATTTTGTATATTAATTATTATTTAATATTCGATAAATATATAATTAGTTACAATCATTAAAGTAATTTGAATTATTGAGATATTCGCACACCCCTAATTCCTATATAGGATATAAGTGTGAGGTTGTCCCCATGCTTCAGCCTTCTAAGACCCGGTGTGTAATTAAATCGATAATTTTGTCACGTTGTTTTCTATCATTTTGGGCGATTATAGAGAGAGGGGAGTAGGGGTCTTACCCTTTCTAGAAATATCCATTGCTTATCTCAGGCCTTTTGTGTCAATCTAAAAAAAAACTTCACTTTTTAGTAACTTAGCTCATGCGTTGATTAAGGTAAGAGATAACGAATTGTATGAATCAGGCAACAGCCCAAGCCGAGGTGTGCCGTGCACCCTTGAGCTAGTAGTCAAAATAAAATCAGCTGAGTGCCTTAAGCGCTCGCCTTAGTAGTCCGGTGAAGCTGTTAAGACCTTGCTAGGTCAAAGGCGTAGTCAGTTTGAACAAAAAAAAGCTAAGAGAAACTGTTAAGAAGGAATACTAAACAAAAATAAATGGTCTTGGACCCAAACTTTTGACGTTCTAATAGCAAACAAATGTGGGAAAAACAATGGAATAATTCATTATATTGGTTGTTTTTATTACATGTGTAATCATGTCCCCTCACTTAACTCAAGATGTGTCAACCTTAAGAATTTGTAAATTTCCGGAGCCAATAAGAGGAAAGCGTTAAGAAATAACATTAAACAAAAAGATATATGGTCGTGGACCCAGAGTTATCACGCTCTAATTGCATGCAAATGTGGGGAGAAAAGAGAATAAACCAACTGTATTTGCTATTTTAATGGGTAATCAGGTCGATAATTCGTAGGTTTCTGGTTGTGAATTTATCAAGGGAAGAGATATCGATTGTGGCTTATATATGTGTTATTTCTTATTATATGATTTTTTTTTATGGTGTTGAACCTGTAGTGGGCTTGCGAACTAAATGTGAATAGTTTATTTAGTAATAATTTACTAAATTATGTGTTAATTTTAAGTTAAAACCAAACTATATTAATTTACTCGTCTTGGCAGAGGAAATTCACCCTTGACAGTACAATGTTTTCTATCAAGATTCACCAAGCAATTATTTAAAACTTCGTCTGAAATATAAATGTATAATATACAGAAAATTATAATATAGCGTCTATAAATATTACTTATATAGAACACATTTTAAAAGGATTATTGGAGTTTAACATGTTCATTATATTGTTTCGTGTATAACGAATAGAGAAATAAATGACTTATCGATTTCATTATATATGTCGTTACATTTTAAAATAACTTAAATCCAATTTTTATAGGCAGTAGAGCCACGCTCAAGCTATTACTGGTTTTAGCATGAGTGGGTCGGCTCACCCGGGGTGGTACCACCCGACCCACAGAAAAACCGATGTGAAGTAACAGTGCTTGCATTGTTGCGTTTCGTTCGGTCAGTGAGAGCGCCCGAGGACCACCTCCCCTACCCTTCCCTCCTCCCTTCCTCCCCTCCACCCAAACACAGAATTCCAACGCATTTGCGACTCGCCTGGTGTTGCGCGTGTGTATGGACGGTGGTGATAGCTTAACATCAGGTAACTCACCTGTTCGTTTGCATCTTATTATATAAAAAAAAAACTTAGCCGTTCCTAATTTATTTTTCAAGATATTCTAATTTTGTGCATGTGAACTATAAAGATCATAAAAAAACGAAAACCTTATGAATGGCAAAATTTGAACTTCCTTCTCAATGTATTAGTGTGCATGTATTTAGCACATTTTGAAATGTAACGACTCGATATGTTTAATGTTTTTACTATGTTATGATAACCAAAATATACGAGTTTGTGTTATGTCTTCCTTTTTATATTAAAATAGAGAATCGAGACAGATATAACTTATAAAACATAGTAACAGTTGAGATCTAGACAGCTACATTCGATGATGACACTGGCAAATGCTTACGCGATAAGGCTTTAAAAACTAACTTTGACAGATACAAGGAAATTTAAAAGAGGTCATGTCAGTGACAATCGTAATTTATGCTATCTACGTCTCGATTATATTTTGTCTATAGTCTTTTAATAATTTTAAAGTTTGGGCAAAAACAAAATATTGGGAATATTGGTCACGGATTTTTATTATATTATATGTTAAATATATCATCACACTACCGATATTTTAAATAAGAAAAATGAAACGTAAATATATCCTCTAAAAAATCTTAAGAATTGAATGAAATTTGTTTATTGTTATATTATCAAGGTTATAAATTCGGTCTCAAAAGCGCATTTATTGTTTAAATTATACACAAGTCTCAAATATTAAATTTTTATTTGCTACTATACTGTTGTTTTATTTTTTATTGAAAATTATTGCACGAATTTCCTGAAAGAAGCCGAAAATGCAACTAGAGCATTGTTAGCTAACTAAAGCAAACTTTTTGATCGCTCTGAATACAAGATTGAGAACACTTAGATTAAAAATAAATAATAGTTTAAAAAAATAAAATTAACATGGGTCACTATTAATATCAGCACTTCCAGATATCAGTATTTTTATCATATTTGGTCACTTTTTACTACAATATACATTTATTTCTAATTTACAATATTCTTAATCCAAATTTATTAAATTTTATTTTCTGTTTTTTAGTTGGATTTTTTATGAAAGCGTGTTTTTTTAGTTTTTTTAAATATTATTTATTTTTCATTTTTTAGTTAAATTTTATTACTTTTTTTTCGGATTATTACATTGTCATCGACCTTTGACAGGTGTGTAAAGTTTGAATTAAATCTGATCGTTCAAAGTAGGACAAAGTCGAGCTCAAAGGGGTCGGTTACAAACATATATACATACAGGTGAAGCTAATAAAAGCGTGATAAAAAATGAGTGCGTGTAACCGTCACACGCAATTAAAGTCAAACTCTCAAATTATTTTTGATTTTGTCAATAAATAGTTCATAAAAAAATCAATTTAAAAAAATTGAATAATAATAA
The DNA here is from genome assembly GCA_015888305.1 of Antheraea pernyi. NCBI lineage: Eukaryota > Metazoa > Arthropoda > Insecta > Lepidoptera > Saturniidae > Antheraea > Antheraea pernyi. The sequence continues at coordinate 60,522 of MU159041.1, read as the reverse complement.
AAATCATACAATACAATTAATTAAGTATATGGGTGCGTGACCGTGCTGCCATCTAGTTTCAATATAAGTAAGTAACAAATTGAATCAAAGCTTCATTATCTGTAGTGCCATCTATCAGATAATTTGGAACTTAAATTGCACAGGAAATATCATTAGCAACTCTGTTATAAAGTAAATAAAACAGAAAAGTACGAACAGATTACTATAATAAGTAACGAATTAATTTAATTATGATTTAATATAAATTTGGTGATGTTTAATTATTATCTAACCGGATAGTACAGAAAGTTGACGCCATATTGCCGTAACGCATTTTCATTGCATTGTTGTCAGACGCGCCAAAAGAAGTTTTACATAAAAAAAAAAAGAATAAGTAAACGCCAACTTTAGATTCCTATAATAATACTTTAACTCTGTTTTATATTCAACTCTTTTCTGTATTATGCGTTAGCCCGAACTTGTGCCTATATTCAGAGTGGCCAAAGAGAGTAATAGTAATAATATTCGTCCAATAGGACAGGCGAAGGAATTAATCCATACTGCCAATTCTGAAGTTGTCAATATAGGTAGTTCTTATGTATTCTTTAAAGATCTAATCGCCAAATGTTCTATATAATATTTCGTACATTTTTAAAAATCATCTTTTAATTCTGAAGTTGTCAATATAGGTAGTTTTATGTATTCTTTAGTCAGTTCTATCCTATGTCCAAGTCAATGTAAAGGCGTAACACCAAATATTTTCTATGTCCAAATGCATGTAAAGGCAGAAACGCCAAATCTTTATAATATATTCTTTTATCCATCTTTTTTATCATAATCTATTTGCCAATAGTATCGTACTATCTTCTTTGTCTGAATTATTTCATTTCTCTCACCCAGAGTGTTTGTTAATTTCCATTGTCGAGTAGTTAATTCAATGTTCCAACAAGATGATGACTCTCTTCTTAGAACTTTCCAGGGAGTTTTTGTGGCATCTCAGAATTCATGGTCCGTGGTATTATTTTCCATTCACTTCACTTATGCACAATAAACAAACTATATTACATAAAACACCATCAATTTTACATAATATAGAGTCAAGTAACACAAGATTATGAATAAAATATAAAATCCACTACATGACAAACCAAAATCCCGCCAAAAACTCTCGTGGCCAAAGAGATTAATACCTCAAAAAGAATATCAATACCTCTGTACGTCAACTTGTCAAATTTAACACGTATGATATCTTCTTAGCGTCACTTTTATTATATCACAAAATTCTCAGTAAAACAAATGGATCGTAGAAAACCAATGGACTTATTTAAATGTCGATTCGACAATGAATCGTTCAACAAACACAAGTCGTGGTACAAATTAGATTTAGACGGAGAATACATCACGAAAAATGTACAAATAACACCTCAAGAATCTATAAACAAGCCTGAAATCGATACAGTGGAGGAGAAAATGGTATTTTTGGGAAAAATGTGCAACACTGAAGCCGCGAAATTTGATGTGGTCACAAAACCTGAAATGTTGGTTCATTCGCATGAATATATAATGGAAATAAGTGTACATTTGTGTACATTTTTGTTGCTGTTAATGATATTTTACAGCGGGTTTGCCTATTTAAAGCCTTAAGTAAATCGTTTGCAAGTTTTTTCACGATGTATTTTGACATTGGGTAATAATATGAACAATGGCACTGACACTGGCAAATGCTTGTGTGATGCCAAAACAGGAAGAAAGTGTATCTAATTTTGGCTGTATTTATTTTTGTGTTGATAACTCAGACTTGGTACAAACTATATGAAAATTAAACTTTAATCGAATTGCTTTTTTAATTAATTATAGTTTGTTTCGTTCATGACACTACCTACCACAGACAGCGCAAACAATCTATCTACATGACATTGGCGGAATGGTGTACTTTTAACACACGCGTATACATGGCACCATAAATGAAATAAGAAAGTATCTAATTATTTTTTTTAAAATTTGCATTAATATTATAAAGCTGGAGATTTATTTCTTTGCTTGAACGCGCCAATCTCAGGAACGACTTGTCCGATTAAAATTCTTTCAGTGTTAGATATCTTATTTAACGGTCGGCATGTGCGGTGCAATATATACATAAGTATGGAAAAAAGCTATAGCGTTTTTAAACTATTTGAAGTATCAAAATTGTGCTAACGAGATGTAATTCTTAGTTTTTAGTTTCTTTTTAGTAGTTGGTAGAGCCACGCTGAAGCTAGTACTGGTTTCAGCATGAATGGGTCGGCTCGCCCGCGGTACTACCACCCGACCCACAGAAACACCCCCGTGAAGTAACAGTGCTTGCATTGTTGCGTTTCTTTCGCTCAATGAGAGCACCTGAAGACCACCTACCTCTCTCCCCTTCCCTTCCTCCCTCTCCCTGCAAACACATGCTGGCAACGCACTTGCGACTCCCCTAGTGTTGTTAGTGGCTATGGACGGTGGTGATCGCTTAACATCAGGTGACCCACTTGTTCGTTTGCCTCCTATGACATAAAAAAATAATCCAAAACTGATTTAAAAAATTAAAACCAATACAAGTCACCTTACAGAAATCCGTCAAAAACATACATTTGATTCAAATTCAACTTTTTTATAAAGGCATCTCGTATATACGAATTCTGCCGGTGTCAAATCAGTCACAGGAGAGTAATAAGCTACTTTCATTGGGAGTTATTGGCGGGATTTTAGTCTGTCGTGTAGTGACTTTTATATTTTATTCATAATCTTGTGTTTCTTGTCTCTATATACTGTAATATTGGTGGTGTTTTATGTAATATAGTTTGTTTATTGTACATAAGTGAAGTGAATAGAAAATAATACCACGGACCATGAATTCTGAGATCCCACAAAAACTCCATGGAAAGTTCTAACAAGATGGCCACCATCTTGTTAGTTCATTGAAATTATACCAAGAAAATTATAATATCGATACTCACTTGACAAAGGCGGTAATAGTCTACTAGAAGACTGGTTGCCAAAAATGGAATGGAAGAAGAACTTGTAATACTATTAACTACTCGACAATGGCAGTAATAATCTAAAAGATTGGTTGCCAAAAATAAAAATAAAAACTTTCATTGGATGTCGTATTGTTTACGTGTAAAACAGTTTTCTTTTTTATCTAATAAGGCCACTAGATACATACCTTTTAAGCGAAACTTCATAATATATTATTTTCACCAAATATCGCTCTAAGGTGGTGGCCCTGTTATTATAACAGTCCTTAGTTATTCAGGCAACTCAAAATCCTAATTCTATGTATAATTTAAACACTACCGTTGTTCAGAATTGCTAAATTCTATTATAAGAAACTCTACCAATATTACGTAAGAAAGGGCCAAATAAAAAAAAAAATGAATTAAAAAAGAATTACATGTTAGAAACTATTGAAATCTTTGATGACAGAAAAAATACACTTATTTTCATATGTATAAATAATTCAACAAAATACGAATCCAGAATATTAGTAAAGTTTTTGAAGTGAAACTTCTAATGCGACTTCAAACAAGGTTGCGTTAAACGTTCAACGCTAAAGGGGAATATAAAGAGACAGAGCGAGAGTGAATGCGTGGCACTCGAATGCATGCGCGTAGTATCCCTGTTACAGGCCAGCGCGAGCGTTAGCAACGAGTAGCGTCCAATATTCCTTGACGCAGTTTTTGCAAGAAATGTTGAAAAAATAGAATTCAAACATTTCGTATCTTACTTTAGTTATCATAACCCCATTATATATGTTATAGATTTGGATATTTATCCACTCGAAAATTATAATTAAAAGATGCGATCGATTGTGAATTGTGAGCAATGTTAATAAAGTTTGTCTTAAAGAAACAATATGATTTCACTAAAAATCAATTTCTACCCCTTTCTATTTACATTTCCACATTACGAAGATTCGCATCTTCCGCGCGGAGGGACAACACGCACTATTTTTGTTTTTAGAAATTAATCGTCAGCATTTCAAGTAAAACATTACTTTTTTTATTTGAATCTAAGAAATTAGTTTCACAAAAAAAAAGAAAACAAAATGGCTTCAAAACGAATATAAATATCTTTTATTGGTAATTTAATTGCTACATTTAAATTTTTTTTTTTTTTTCTTTGGTGTAGCTTGATCTGTTGACTATGTAGGTATAATTGCTTATGGTGCGTCACGGGCTGCCGCGGCTCGTTGTCCGTTGATCTGCAAATACCAGGTGTTAGGTTAGCCGCTTGCAATATTTAAAAATATGGTACTTCATGGTCACATTTAATATTTAAAATAATAAGATCAAAACAAATAATAATAAACAACAAAGAGAACCTAAGTTAAAGTTTGTTCTAAGACTTTCCAAAGTATGTAAACAAAATAATAAACCTAGGTGCAATGACCGGTCCCGAAAGTTACAAAGAGCGACTGGGAGTTAACCTACGATAATAAAACGGACAATAAACCCTTTTGTTATGTTCATACTTCCGAAAATTATCCTTTGTTGGTTGGCCTTTCACTTCACCCGACGGTGGTCATTGACACTGTGATTTAACATAGACGCGTAGAGGATTGTATATCATTTTTGTATTTCTAGATAATTCTGTAGGTGGTAGACCACGCTGAAGCTATTACTGGTTTCAGCATGAATGGGTCGGCTCGCCCGCAGTACTACCACCTGACCTACAGAAAGACCCCCGTGATGTAACAGTGCTTGCATTGTTGCGTTTCTTTCGCTCAATGAGAGCACCTGAAGACCACCTACCCCTCTCCCCTTCCATTCCTCCCTCTCCCCGCAAACACATGCTGGCAACGCACTTGCGACTCCCCTAGTGTTGTTAGTGGCTATGGACGGTGGTGATCGCTTAACATCAGGTGACCCACTTGTTCGTTTGCCTCCTATGACATAAAAAAATAATCCAAAACTGATTTAAAAAATTAAAACCAATACAAGTCACCTTACAGAAATCCGTCAAAAACATACATTTGATTCAAATTCAACTTTTTTATAAAGGCATCTCGTATATACGAATTCTGCCGGTGTCAAATCAGTCACAGGAGACTAATAAGTATCTACTTTCATTGGGAGTTTTTGGCGGGATCTTGGTCTGTTATGTAGTGGATTTTATATGTTATTCATAATCTTGTGTTACTTGACTCTATATTGTGTAAAATTGGTGGTGTTTTATGTAATGTACTTTGTTTATTGTGCATAAATGTAGTGAATGGAAAATAATACCACGGACCATGAATTCTGAGATGCCACAAAAACTCCATGGAAAGTTCTAACAAAATGGCCGCCATCTTGTTAATTGAAATTATATCAAGAAAATTATAATATCGATACTCACTTGACAATGTCAGTAATAGTCTACTAGTAGACTCGTTGCCAAAAATGGAATGGAAGAAGAACTTGTAATACTATTAATTACTCGACAATGGCAGTAATAATCTAAAAGATTGGTTGCCAAAATTAAAGTTAAAAAAATACTTTCATTGGATGTCGTATTGCTTACGTGTAAAACAGTTTTCTTTTTTACCTATTAAGGTCACTAGATGCATACCTTTTAAGCGAAACTTCATAATATATTATTTATTCCAAATATCGCTCCAAGGTAGTGGCCCTGTTATTATAACAGTCCTTAGTTATTCAGGCAACTCAAAATTGCTGATTAACTGATTTAAACACTACAGTTGTTCAGAATAGCTAAATTCTATTACAAGAAACTACCAATATTACGTAACAAAGGGCCAAATAAAAAAAAAAAAGAATAAAAAAGAATTACATGTTAGAAACTATTGAAATCTTTGATGACAGAAAAAATACACTTATTTTCATATGTATAAATAATTCAACAAAATACGAATCCAGAATATTAGTAAAGTTTTTGAAGTGAAACTTCTAATGCGACTTCAAACAAGGTTGCGTTAAACGTTCAACGCTAAAGGGGAATATAAAGAGACAGAGCGAGAGTGAATGCGTGGCACTCGAATGCATGCGCGTAGTATCCCTGTTACAGGCCAGCGCGAGCGTTAGCAACGAGTAGCGTCCAATATTCCTTGACGCAGTTTTTGCAAGAAATGTTGAAAAAATAGAATTCAAACATTTCGTATCTTACTTTAGTTATCATAACCCCATTATATATGTTATAGATTTGGATATTTATCCACTCGAAAATTATAATTAAAAGATGCGATCGATTGTGAATTGTGAGCAATGTTAATAAAGTTTGTCTTAAAGAAACAATATGATTTCACTAAAAATCAATTTCTACCCCTTTCTATTTACATTTCCACATTACGAAGATTCGCATCTTCCGCGCGGAGGGACAACACGCACTATTTTTGTTTTTAGAAATTAATCGTCAGCATTTCAAGAAAAACATTACTTTTTTTATTTGAATCTAAGAAATTAGTTTCACAAAAAAAAAGAAAACAAAATGGCTTCAAAACGAATATAAATATCTTTTATTGGTAATTTAATTGCTACATTAAATTTTTTTTTTTTTTTTCTTTGGTGTAGCTTGATCTGTTGACTATGTAGGTATAATTGCTTATGGTGCGTCACGGGCTGCCGCGGCTCGTTGTCCGTTGATCTGCAAATACCAGGTGTTAGGTTAGCCGCTTGCAATATTTAAAAATATGGTACTTCATGGTCACATTTAATATTTAAAATAATAAGATCAAAACAAATAATAATAAACAACAAAGAGAACCTAAGTTAAAGTTTGTTCTAAGACTTTCCAAAGTATGTAAACAAAATAATAAACCTAGGTGCAATGACCGGTCCCGAAAGTTACAAAGAGCGACTGGGAGTTAACCTACGATAATAAAACGGACAATAAACCCTTTTGTTATGTTCATGCTTCGGAAAATTATCCTTTGTTAGTTGGCCTTTCACTTCACCCGACGGTGGTCATTGACACTGTGATTTAACATAGACGCGTAGAGGATTGTATATCATTTTTGTATTTCTAGATAATTCTGTAGGTGGTAGACCACGCTGAAGCTATTACTGGTTTCAGCATGAATGGGTCGGCTCGCCCGGAGTACTACCACCCGACCCACAGAAATACCCACGTGAAGTAACAATGCTTGCATTGTTGCGTTTCGTTCGGTCAGTGAGAGCGCCGGAGGACCACCTCCCTCCTCCCAAACACTGGCTGGCAACGCATTTGTAACTCCTCTGATGTTGCTAGTGTCTACGGACGGTGGTGATCACTTAACATCAGGTGACCCACCTGATCGTGTGCCTCCTATGATATAAAAAAAAACATTAAGTTAAATATTGAGCACCTATTTTTTTAATTGATTTAGAACCAGAAACGACTACTCAGTAACCCCTGTGAATATTGCGAGTCTTTAACCATTCAGCCTGTATATTATCATTTATAATAATTAACGATCACGCGTGTAGATCTAGAAATTATAGAAATTAATCTATAAATAGCAAAATAAGTATGCTCTGACATAAGATCTTGTAAATATCCAGAGGGTTTTGGTGAGCAAAACATCGTGAAGAAACTAGACCATGATGGTAATGCAATGTGTCAATAGATGGCGCTGTACAATTTCTTAATATAACTCTATCGCAGTGTTAAAATTATTACCAATTTTATGAGACTTCTCGCGCTTGCTTCAGGTTTGAGTTTTTATCACCCACGCTATAATATAATGTCTGTATGTCTGTCGGTTTGTTTCAACACGCATCACTGCTAAATCATAAAGCATATTCTCTGCCGGTTCGGTATATCAAAAGTTATTGTAATTTTAATGACGACGCAATTTAAGTTCTACTGAAAAGTAGACAAGTAAATGGACATACAGATGATTTTTATTATCACTGTTTTTTACATGAGTTCCATGTGGACGAAGTTGCGGGCTCCGCTAGTATTAAAAAATAATAATATATTTAATTTAATTTTAATGCGTTAAGTATTAAGATTATACAACTGGCACCGTATGAAACACGCTGCTTCTATACTCGCACTCGTATATATTAGAAGGAGGCAGACAGAGAGAGAAAGATATATTCCGGTTAGTTTATTCGAAAATTTAAAAAAAAAGTCGGTTTACGGACGATAATTTTACGTGATAACGTCATAAGAAAAAAATTATAGAAAATTGCATACATTTATGACTTTAATTGCATTATTCTATATACATATAGACAGATACGTTACAAGCCAAACGCTTAGGCCGCTCGCGCTTTCTATTGCTTATTCTGCGCTCGCGCTTGCACGCTCGTATTAGGCGGAACGTGACAACGAGTTATGCGTTTTCGTGGACGCAACCGTCGTTCATCTATTTATAACATGTTATCAAGTCAAATGACATGAGTGTAATTCATATGCGATAGAAGTGAAACCTTCAAAAAGAAAGCGAGAAGAGTGTAACTACGTCTCACTGTTTTCCAATACTCAAAGATAAGCGACAAAGTGCTTACCGCCATCACTACATCGTCACACAAAAAGTTAACCGATCACAATTTCGAAAAGAAAACCTATAGGATTCACGCTAGGAGTAATAATTTTTACTTATGTGACGATTTCTACCAGTCAGCTCTTAGCGCAAAACGCATTAAGGAACTTCATTTTAATTTCACAAAAATAATATAAAACAAAACACGAATAATAACTCAATTATTTAATTATTCTAGCAACTTTTTTTACTGTAGCACGACAAAGTGACTGAACTATGCCTGATGTTAAAGCACAGTCCAAAACTGACCTGTTTGATTGTCCTGGTACGCTCGACAGTCATGCTGCTGAGAGATCGTGTAACGCTTTTTGCTTACGTGACAATTTCTACTAGGTAACTCTTTCCGTAAAACGCGTTAAGGAACTTCGTTTCCAAAACACTATAATAGTTATAATTCGATTATTTATGCTCATTTTTTTTGTATCACGGCAAAATAACTGCACTATGCCTGATGTTAAGGCGGATTACAATCCAAAACTAACCTATTTGATTGTCCTGGTTCGCTCGACAGTCAAGTTCTGCTGAGGGACCGTCGAGTCTGGCTGCACGCCGAGACCCTCGTATATCTCTCGCAACATCAGCAGCATCGTGTCCTCGGATTCCCTGCGAATACATACGCTGTTTTGATGAACAATCGCGACAGCCATTCCCCGCAAGTAACAATCTAAAAGTTTGGTTGCCAAAAATAGAGTAAAAAAAAAAACTTTCACTGCTGATTTATAATCATTTGATATGGGTTTCAATAAAATAAAAGGTATTTGGTTGATGTTCTTTTATGTTTAGGCTTTAGGAACCCCTGATCTATACTAATATTATAAAACTGAAGAGTTTGTTTGTTTTTTTTTATATCGTAGGAGGCAAACAAAAGGGTGGGTCAACTGATGGTAAGTGATCACCGCCATCAATAGACACTAGCAACACCAGGGTAGTCGCAAGTGTGTTGCCAGCTCTTGTTGGGGGGAGTGGTGCCTCCGGCGCTCTCACTGACCGAACGAAACGCAACAATGCAAGCAGAACACGCTAAACTCAAGAACTACTGGTCCGATTCCTTCAGTGTGAGATAGTTCATCTATCGAGGAAGGCTGTAGGCTGTATATGATCACGCTAAGACCTATAGCAGCGGAGCACCAATGAAAAATGTTTCTAAATCGGTTTTTTTATCGAGAGCACGGAACAAGCGATAGAGAGGTGCGATCGGCCTAAGCGTTCAGTTTATGTCTCTTCCACTCCATCGGCCGATGCGTTCGAGTCGTTATCACTTAAAATTATCGTCCGGAAGCCGACTTTACAGACAACCGTTTTTTTTTTAAAGGAGCGATATATTGATTTAAAAAAAAATATAGCTATATTTAACATTAAACTATAGTAACTTAGTTATAAAAGAAAAACAATTTCCAGATTAATGGAATGTCTATCTTTAACTATCAATAACTTTTACAGGAGTGATATAACGAGATTCCGTGTAAAAAAAATTAAAGTTTAATAAATAATCACGCGTTAATTGTATAAGAAGCTAGCGGGTCCGGCGGACGTTGTCTCATCCTGATAATATTTTTTTTTTAGAATCAGAGATATTTAATGATATATAGCCGTTACAGCTATTTATAGTTACCAGTAACTGACGTGACTGCTTATAGAGAAGATATATTCGTTTATGACCTCGAGTGGTGCCTCCTGCAGGACGTAGTCGATCCTGCGTCCGCCATTTAACTTCCCGAGCATATCCGGAGTCACCTGTTAACGAATAATAACCATTACAATGTTTTATGAAACCACGATGCACGTGAAAGTATTTAACGTGATAACTTCTTATAAATCGATGAACGCCAGCTGCATGCACGAAAAAGCATGACTCATTGTCCGTTCCGCCTGAGCCGAGCGTGCAAGCGAGTGCACTAAACATGCAATAGAGAAGTGCGATCGGCCTAAGCGTTCAGCTTGTATAGCATCTATCCATCAATGGTTCCTTAGAACATTATCACGAAAAATTATCGTCCATACACCGTCTTTACAGACAACCAATTTTTTTTCGGATCGTAAGCATTTAACTGAAAATTTGTAGAAGATTATTTAGATTTTATAAAATTGCGTTTTGAATCTTAAATTTTGGAAAATGGGATTGATAATAGGAAACCAGTAGTAGATAAGAAATCTGAGTATAAATTTTAATTTGAATCCGTGTATTGGATTACGGTATACATAATAAATACAATGATTCAGACGATAGACATTGTGGTTGGTTGCTGCCGAGTGCCTTTTTTTTTTTTTATAGTAGCACGGCAAAATGACTGCACTGTGCCTGATGGTAAACACAGTACAATCCAAAAACAATGGCGACCACCGAGTGACACACTATCCATCGCCGGTCGCCACTGTCATGCCGGCCTGCGAAATGCTGGATATGCACAGGCTGATCCCGAAACGCGACCCGCAGAAGCGAATCACTATGACGGGCTTTTTCGCCATATACATGGTGGTTGCGACCCAGTCGGGTTGTAAAACCCTACCACCCCGCTTTCGCCATTGCCTCGTTCGTTATTCAGCAGGGTGCACCACGTGCAGGTGAGGTTGGCTTGAGTGTCTCAAGTGTTAAATGTTATTCGACACCCCTTACACCCCACAGGCCCGTGTGGTTGAGACGCATTGTGTCGATGCGCCTCCCACGATCGTCGGGAAGGGCAAATCTCGCTCTCCCTCAAGCGGTCTACGATTCTGACCCTTCGACCGCGACGAGGCCCCTGAAGAGGGGCTGACACCTGCCGGGGACTAGGCGCAGTGTCAGTCGGCAACTGCTGCTCCCCGGCCAATAGGTGTGAGAAGGTTTCATGGGGTTTTAGTCCGTAAAAGTCGGACATACCTATTCCCTATCCGTAGGTATATCCTCAAGTCAAAAATAAGGCATAAAATATTTCACGAACCATTGATATTTTTCACATGATTTCAACAATCCAAAACGAGCTTAAGATGTATGTTTTCACTTCTAATATCGATACATATTAAATACTACTAGGTATTCTAAAATCTATACTATTTAGACACAAAGAATCGACGGTGATTTTGTATAAATAACACGTTTTAATATATTAAAATGACTAAAGAGATAACGTTATATTATACATCACGTGAAATAAAAATTTCGTTAATTCTGTCGATATGATCGATTATATTTAGTTTCAAAGCGATTCATGGTCCAGTCAAGTTATAAGCAGAAATTATATTTTAAGTTTTTATAGCATATTTTATGTTGTTATAAATAAATTACAGGACTGACCATTGTACTTGGCACCCATTTAGATCTCACTTCTTTTGTGTTGAAGTCAACAACCATGGCATATATCATAATATTGGACTTGGCACTCATTTCATATTTATGTGTTTGATAGGATAAAATCAAAAATACTTTATTCAGTTTAGGTCCTAATAAGGCACTTATGAACGTTAAAGACTACCTCAGGTTCGGAAAACAACCCAGTCATCGAGAAGAACCGGCAAGAAACTCGATCGGGTACATTTTTTTAACATATATTTCCAATATATCATCAATGCTTTTAGTGGATGCACAGAGAGGAGTCAATTCCAGACATCACTATCATTCACATACTGATCCACTCTATAATATCCTTTGAAACTAAAACCCGTTTGACGTGGCGCTTAAATTTACAGTCCGGCAAATCGGTAACATGCTTTGGGACTTTATTGTAGAACCTAACACTTTTACCTAAAAAACTATTACTGGTTTTGCCAAGTCTGAAACATGGGACCACCAGTTTATTACAGTTTCTAGTATTTAGATTTACTAAATTCAGTTTTTCAAAGTTTTTACGGACATACATTAAATTATCAAGAGTATATTGGGAGGGTAGAGTTAAGATACCGAATTCCTGGAATTTCATTTTTAATGATTCGCTAGGTCCCATATTATATATTGCCTGAACTGCCCGTTTTTGTAATAAAAATATTGTGTTTACCTCAGCAGCCGTACCCCATAGCAGAATGCCATAAGACATTAAGCTATGGAAGTAAGCGAAGTAGACTAACCTAGCAGTGGCAATATCTGTAAGCTGGCGAATCTTACGTATTGCGAATGCAGCGGAGCTTAATCTGCTCGCTAATTTTTTATCGCCAAATAGTGTACTAACTTTGTCTCTTTGTGTGGTTGAATGTCGGACGCTTGTCCAAGGTTACCGCATAGACAGATATAAAAGAGCATCAAAAAGTAAATATCCCGGCTAAACATTCTTTACCAAAAGCGTCAAAAGAAGTTTTTCTTTTAAATAACGTTTTATCAAAATCATACCGTTTCGTTGTGGGTCGATTCTTCTTCTCTCTCGTCGTTCAACTGTTCATTCTCCAGCTGTTTTTCAACGACCTGAAAACAGAAAACGAATAACGATTGTCATTATAGACTAGCTGATTTTATATATTTTATTCTATAATAATTGCTCCGATAAATTTTCTTATTAGTGCTTAGACCGAACGGAAAACCTCAATGATATGTAACACAGATATTACTCTGAAAAATTTCTCATACCCATTGAAAGTCTCGTCCTAACCTATTCAGCCGTTTCCTAGATCACCCCAGGTAAACAGACACTTCGATTTTATTTACATTTATATATCCTACCAGTTGACACTGCCACGCGTTGCTGTGTATCAAAAGTTTAATTAAAATTATGACAAAGTATTTGCTACTAGCTGACCCGGCGAACTCTGTTTCGCCCTAAAGACAATAAATAATCAAATTTTGGAATTTATTAAGTTAAATTGTTTATTACAAAATACAAATAAAAAAATTAAGTACATTAATCATTCATTATTGTTCCTGTATTTTGGTGCATAGGTTGGACTCTTCAGTTAAGTACCTTGTGATACACGACATTTTTTGTTTTATTATCAGGCGCAAAAACAAACAACGCAGATGGTCTTCCGACCCGTGAATATGCCACATGTAATTGACTATGGGAATAACATGGATATTCTAGATTCAAACCACACCTTTCAAGGATTGGCCTTGTGATTTGTTGATGGTCATGGCGAATGCAAGACAGATCGGAAATTGAAGTCTTTTAAATTCAAACGGCATATCGGTTGGGATCATCGGGATCCTCGGAATGAGAACTTCATCACCTTCGAATTTTCCTTTGAGTATCGTCGCGTAAATTACATTGTTCATCAATTTTCTAATCTCCAAACGCGTACCGTTGCACAGTTTTGGTTGGTTTATGTTTCAAAGCATGATTACTACGGAGCCAACCTTCAGGCGTAAATTGTGCGGTGGTAAGCGTTTTTGTTATACCACGTTTTATAGTGACTGACGTTTTATGTCAAGTCACTCGGGAACGCTGTCAAACGGGATAAACAATATCCTATGTCCGTCTCCTGGCTCTAAGCTATCACCTCACCAATTTTCAACTAAATCGGTACAGCCGTTCTTGAGTTATAAATAGTGTAACTAACACGACTTTCTTTTATATATATAGATTATGGAGTCTGCGTAAAAACTGTCGGGGTAAAGACGGAAAAATAATTAAAATCCGATAGACATTAGGAAACTATTTCAATTAACAGAACACGTCCACCATAAAATAAACTGAAGTTGGAAAAAGAATTAAAATTAAAACGTGGCGCCATCTATGAGACATCTATAACAGTTGTTCCTACAGTTTTTTCTCAACAAACTAATTTACAGCGCCATCTGTTCGAGAGTGATGAAACTTACAATCAATAACAATAATCAACATTGACAATCATTTATTTTTTAATTACAACAAGTATTACAGTATTAGGTTAAGGGGATTTGTATTAAGGGCATGTTTAATATTAATTTGAAATTATCATGTAAATGCGTCCGTGTAATTGTAATTACGTCTATATATTAATATACAGCAGGCTTTGTCTGACAACCAGCGCTGCAAGGCTTCCACATGGAAGCTTGCAGCTTGTGCTGAGACAAAGACCTTTTCACTACATGCAACACTCGTCTCTCTTGTTTTTTGTATTTATATATATTCTTGTAAGTACGTGTTGTATGCATTGAATAAATATATCTTTCTTTCTTTCAATTCCTCGTTCAATTTAGGCCATTAATCGAAATATAAATTATCATATCTCCCAAGTTGGACCAAATCTATACTAATATTATAAACAGGTAAAGTTTATGACGTTGTGAATCTGTGACATTGTAGGGGGTAATCTCAGGAACTAAAGGTCCGATTTGAAAAATTCTTTCAGTGCTATATAGCTCATTTATCGAGGAAGGTTATAGGCTATATATCATCACGCTAAAACTAATAGGAGCGTAGCACCAGTGAAGAATATTTCAAAATTGGGTTTTTTTCCCCTTGAGTGCTTCCGCTGCGTATTAGCGTTAGCCCAAAGTAACTATTCCACGCCAACGAAGTCGCGGGCAGAGGCTAGCTATATATAAATGCCGACGTTTCATGAAAATCGGATGATTAGTTTCGGAGTTCATAGTATACAAACATCATGACACTGGATTTTATATGTTAAGGTACATTGATGAGTTACCTTCTCCAGTTCCCCATCAGTGGGCGTGGGCTTCATCCACATATTATAGGCGATGCGTATCGACTCGACGAACTTCTGTTTGAGTTCAGCAGCGACTTTGTGCAACGTGTCCTGGAGTTCTATTGGTGAATCATTACACAAAATTAAAATCTCTCAATAAGCAACTATAGCAGAGAATTCGAGATTTTTTTGAAGTGAAACTTCTTTACGTATGCTCGACTTGGGGCGAATGCGTGACGAGAGCGTTACGAAAAGTGTGATCGGGTGTGGCGATCCGGAAGTTGAGAAGTAGAATATTAAATATTACATACATATACATGGAACTAAAGAAGTTTTACTTCAGTCGTGTGGTCTAAAGCACACTGGTTTTTGTTTATTCATAGATCATTATCAAAATTGAGCTGGTCCCGGTGGATATCCTGCAGCTATATTTCTACCATATTCCCAAAACTCGACACAAAATGTGAAGATTAGATCTAACTATGGAAAAGTTGGGTTACGACTGAGTTCCAAACACGAATTAATCGACATCGAAATAAAGTTTTTGAAAAAAAAGTTAGAATTGATTGGTTAATTGATTGTGCTGTGAGTGGATATCAAAAAAGTAAAGTTGGCCAATAAAAAACGTAATTACATCCAACTTTACTTTTGACATCTTATAAATCGATGAACGCCGGCTGCACGCACGATAAAGCAAGACTCATTCTCACTTCCCGCCTGAGCTGAGCGTGTAAGCTAGAGCGTGGAACAAGCGATAGAGAGGCGCGGTCGGCCTAAGCGTTCGGCTTGTGACGCATCTATCTCTTTTCCACTCCATTGAATGATACGTCCGAGACGTTATCACGTAAATTTATCGTCCGTAAACCGACTTTACAGACAACCAATTTATTTTGGCATCTACTCACAGCAAAAGGAACCAATCAATTCACACTTATTTCATTTAGATAACTCCCCATTCGTAGTGGTTAAAATAAAAAGAAAAATAGTATATTTTTTTGTGTTGGTGTTATTCAAATATGTAATTATTAAACTATAAATTATTATTGTTATCGATGCACGTATCACGACGGCACTGCGCAAGACCCGACACGTTGCACTGAATAATGGAATAGGCAAGTTGCAAGGAGTAACAGCCACTGAGCTTCTTAAAATATTACCTGCCTACATTGGTAGGTGAAGTCAAGCCAATATTTTAGTTTTTCACTATTGAAAGCAGATAAAAACCCCTGCTTATGAATTGTGAAACCCCGAATTTTCTTGTCACGACAAAGTAGGACGCCGTCGAGTCTCCCGTGGACCCCTGACTTAAAAACAATTCTCCTATAGATTTAACGTGTTATAATATTAAATAGCATCTTTCAACCGTCTTTAAATAACCGACAACAGTTCATGATAACGATTATTGTGAAATAACATAACGTTATTTATTATTATTCCGTTATTCCCTTATACTAGGTGACTGTTTAAAGGGTAACAACATTCTAAGATACGGTTTTTCATGGTCTCATTTAACATATAAAATAATAATATCAAAACAAATACTAATGAACAACAAAGAGAACCTCAGTTAAAGTTTGCTCTAAAACTTTTTAAAGTGTGGGTACCACACTAAAACATTAAAGATGTGACGACATCTAGGTTCAATGAACGAATTGTGCAGGGGCACGATTGAAGGGTAATCATTACGTAACTATTTACTGTCCGAATACGGCACAGTGGAACGGAGAGGGGCGCGGTTCGGGGTGCGTGGCACGGAGGCGCACATTGAATTCGCGTGACGTCGCCGCGTCGGTATTTATTACACCAACCCATCTTTACGTAAATCAGGTGTTGAGTGAATATCAGTTTTGTCTTTCTTGAGATTACAAGGTCAAATATTAAGCACTATTTTTTAAATTGATTTATAACCAGAATCGACTGATGAGTACCCTGTAAAAGTATTGCGAGCGACTAACCAATCAATGAGGAATAGGAATTTGAATTGTTGTCTAACATCGAGAGTTCATTTGAAATCACTTATATTATAGGCAACTAGTAAACATTAATCACCAGGTAAAAGGAGGCAGCTCTCAAACTAGAACAATTAAATAATAATAATTAAAAAAAAATCGAGTATAAGTATACACGTGGTAGAAATGAAGCTTAGTATTCTGATAGATTCGTAAGATAATCAGATCAATAGACTATGGACGCGGTAAACATTAGTTTTCGGCATTATTTTGTAATACATATTTAATATATTATTTGTAATAATACACAAAACAGAATAAGTCAACAGGTAATGAGCTATAAATTTCAACATTCCTCTCCCTACTTCTCTTTGTATATATATTTCGAGTACATTAAGAATATACTATCTCATTCTCTCATAGTCTAAAACCTATATATACATTTATAGCTATATATTTTTCGTTTCATAAAATCCAATTCACACCGTCCCAAAATAAGTTTCACCACAATAACTCACCCAAATGCATTCTCTTCCTTCCCTTATGGTGCGGCACTAGAAGCGGCTTCACGTTTCTCAGTTGCGGATTGATCAGGGGTTCAATTCTGTAACAATATATATCGAAACCATAACGTTTTTTTGCAACCAATCTTCTAGATTATTACTGCGATTGTCGAGTAGGTATATTACGACCCATCTTTAGTTATAATACCTCATGTGCGTCTGACAGAGACAGTCAGTAACATATAAGACTAGTTGCCGCCGTGAGCGTACATTTATTTTTTGTTTGTTTTTTTTTTTTTAAGTGTGCAAATCTCTCGGTTATAATACTCTCTGTATTATGTCCGACTCGCACGGACTAAAACCACCACGGTGTACGTCTGCCGCTATGGTTGGGGCGACACAAAATTTCTACAGCAAAAAATGTTGCCGCCGCGCCACGTCTTATCAGGAGACGACCGTGTACACACCAGTCGTCTCCTCCGTCCACCGGCCTGTGCAATGGGAAGATGGCCCCTCCGACCCATGTTTCCTAGGCCCGGGTACGGTAGCGGGAGAGGATGGAGAAGATGGGCAAATTGCCGTCTCCTCCTGCCGTTCCTCCGTCGGCGGAGAGGGTTGCTCAAAGGGTCCTCTTCTAAGACTATAGTCGACATATTTGCTTGTGAGTGGAAAGAATTGTGTGTTGCATTTATGATTTTTTGTGAGAGGTTGGAATGATTAGATTGTTTTATTATTTAGTATTAGATTAATACATATATTTTGTTTTATGTTTGAACATTTTATTTACATAGATACAGTTGTAACGAATGATCTCCTTCTTACCCTTATCCCACATAAGTAGGGTCGGTACAACATGTTTGTCATGTTGTGATGTATGATTTGGCTTAATTTTTACGATCGGCCGCCTGCCTGACATCACCCCTCCTTGGGATTATTTTGTTGTACCACTGTTTTTTTTTAAACTTTATTTTTGGCAACCAATCTTTTAGATTATTGCTGCCATTGTCGAGTAGTTAATAGTATTACATCTTCTTCTTCCATTTCCTTTTTGGCAACCAGTCTTCTACTATTATTGCTATTCTCAAATGAGTATCGATATTACAAGTTTCTTGATATAATTTCAATGAACTAACAAGACGGTGGCCATCTTGTTAGAACTTTCCATGGAGTTTTTGTGGCATCTCAGAATTCATGGTCCGTGGTATTATTTTCCATTCACTTCACTTATGCACAATAAACAAACTATATTACATAAAACACCACCAATTTTACACAATATATAGAACTATATTATATACTGGGTGACTGGTTGCTCGTTAGCAATATTTTTACGGGATATTCGGTACATGATACTTGTTCTTAATCAATTTAAAAAATAGGTGCTAAATACTTGACCTAATTATCTAGAAAGTACAAAAAATATAGTCAATCCTCTACCCGTCTATGTTAAAGCACATGTGTCAGTGACCGTTGGGTGTAGTAAATGTAAAATGAAAGTTAAACCAACCAACTAACAAATGATAATTTTTCGAATTTTGAACACATAAAAGGGTTTATTGTTCGTTTTATTACCGAAGGTTATAACCTACGGGACGCCGCTCGCAAATTTTGCCACCGGTCATTCAACCTAGTTTTATTTAAATGTGTACTTTTGAGAGTCTTAGAACAAACTTTGATTTAGATTCTCTTCGTTGGTTATTAGTATTTTTTTATATTATAATTTTATTTGTTAAATGTGACCATGAACTATTACACGATTGAAGGTTGTCACTCTTCAAACAATCACGGTGTATATACACGTATGCCATTGCTCTGCTCAAAGTGTATTTATATTTATTTAACACGCTCTGTAGTCAAAACAGTTTTACTAATTTTAACACATGAGGTGTCGTATCATTCGTCTTAGTTGTAGGAGTGACACCTACTATATTATATTTGAATATGACTTCTGTGAATCATAAAAATTTGAATTTAAAAATAAGTTATTTGTTTACTCATACATAACAGAACAATTTTATTTAAATAATTTAAAAAGTTTCAGCCTTTTTCCATTTGAGCTTTTTATTTCACCGATATTTATAAATCTGTAGTTCTGTCTGTATAGTCATTGTTTTTCAGTATTGTGATAGATGTTTATTATAAATGTGATTATTCACGAATATAACCTAAAAGAATGTCTCTAATTATGTTCGCATTTGTATTTAAAACGGTTTAATCGAATCTTATTAAATTTTGCGCACCGGACGCTTACATCTATCTTTAACTGATGGGGTTTTAGAAATATGAAAATAATTCTTTTGTTAATTTCCAAGCAAAGAAGCTCGTAATAAAGATAAAGATACAATACTCTACAAGCTTCAAATGACAGTATTTAGTTAAATTCAGATTCCGTAAATAGAACTATTGTAAGTACTTGTTTGTTTTACACAACGTAGGTTAACTAACGTTTATGTCAATTTTGTCCAATAGAATATATGCAATTTTTATGCGCCTTAAGGTCCTTATTTGTATCCTTAGCATTTACTATATTGCACACATCAATGACAACCTGACAACCTATTTACCTACACAGGTAAATATTTACAATAGTTCCTATTTGCTTACCTACAGAGTCAAGCCTGATTAATGCGTACAACTGTGTAAACTCGGGTGTACGGTCCCACATTATTTAGATATACGATATTGGTTAGTGTCTTTATCCTGATTGTGGTAAAGTGATAGATTTCTCATAACTATATTTTACATCGCTTTTGATGACTTTTTTAAACGCGTACTAAACATATAGACACACAAATGAAATGTGGTCCCGTTATTTTTTATCATCAGCCTGTAAGAGACCCACTGCAAGGCCATCTCTTCACGAATGAAGGTATGGGGACATAATCACAACGCCAGCCAATGACGTATTAGCCATTTCAAAGTCCGAGAAATCCAGTTTCAAATTTTGTCACATACGGTAGTACTAGAAGAACTTTTCTCAGGTTTAGATTTCCTTACAATGTTTCCTTTCCTTCACAGTCAGCCGATAAGTGTTATCAATTTAAATGATGATGGTGGTAGAGCCACACTAAAACTATTACTGGTTTCAGCATGAATGTCAGTGAGAGCGCCGGAGGCCCACCTCCCCTCCCCTCTCTTCTCTCCTCTCCCTCCCCTAACCCTTCCACCCAAGGGTGGCAACGCACTTGCGACTCTTCAGGTGTTGTTAGTGCCCATGGACGGTGCTGATCACTTAACATCAGGTGACCCACCTGTTCGTTTGCCACCTATGACATAAAAAAAAATATTGAGGCCATTAATCGAAATATAAATTATCCTATGTCTCAAGTTGTACCAAATAATACATTAATGCAAACTTTCATGAAAATCGGTTGAGTAGTTCCGGAGTTGATCGTGGACAAACACCATGACATTGGATTTTATAGTAGAGAATATAGTGTGTTTACACATCTCATACTGGATTACATATGTCTCTCTTTCTTTCTGACTATTTGTCCTATATGGTGTTGGGGTCAGCCTTCCGTACTTTACTTCTCCACTTCGCTCTGTCCTTGACATCGTCTTCGGTAACTTTGCACTCGTTCATGTCCTTTTTTTATTTTTATATTGTAGCACGGCAAAGTGATCGCGCTGTGCCTGATGGTAAGCACAGTACAATCCAAAAACAACGGCGACCACCGAGAGATACGCCCTCCTCCGGCGATTGCCGTTGTCATGCCGGCCTGCGTAAAGTTGAGCAAACCGAGAGCGTACAGCTTGTGTATGCGTAGGCCAAAAATATATTTAAATTCTAAACTAGTTGCCATATACAACGCCATAATGATAGGGATATAAGGGTTCAAAGAGATCATTGGGTAAAAAATCTTTACTCGTTATCTGAAACAAAATAATCATATTATAAACAAATCATTCTTTGGTATCAAGATATATTTAAAAGAAGTGTGTTTAAGGGATGCGTCCATTAGGAATGAAGCCGCTTAATGTAAAGTAACGAATCACAAGAAACTCGCAAGGAAAGGGCATACGCATAACGCTTTTTCCTTATGTGATGATTTCTACCAGCCAACTCCTTTTTTTTTAACGTGGGGAAATCCCTTATGGATACTCCACCCTCCCGGGGAGAGGGTGGGTTATGTCCGAGTCGCACGGACTAAAACCCCACCGTGTATCGACAGACCCTTTTGTGGGAGCGGCAAGGGATCGTTCAAGCTAATCAACCTTGTAGAGCCGCCCCCCAATTTTTCTGTAGGCTTTAGCTTTGATAGGATATTTAAATATATTTATTTTATATGTAACTGTAACCAATGATATTATAACTAAAACGCTGAGGATATGTCATAAGAGCTCCAACAGCGGGCTTGTTAAAACCTGGCTAGTTAGCTCATTTTTGAACGGCTGCCCCGTCAATCCACCCGCATCTAAGCAACATATAACTTTGTCTTTTTCACCACCGACATTGAGAATATGCCATCTTACTTCCACATTTTATCTAAGACAGGGTGGCGTTACAATATTACTTTACGTATGTGTGCGTTATCGATCCCCTTTTTTTTTCAAAATTTCACGTATGTAACGTATCCATAACTTTTAAGTTATAGTATCTGTTGGCTAATTGACTGTAACACTATATAAGCAAATAAATCATATAAGCAAAACTCACCTGTAAACGATCGGATCGTAAGGATGGAAGATATTGAAGAATTTCCTACAGGTCGGTAGAGCGAACTCCATTCCGAGCGATTCCACTCCGCGGATGCACTCAAAAATCGCTGTCGGGTAAATAAATTACTATCTAATTCCCGCTTTTGGTATTAAAAAACGGCTGAGTCAATCGGATCCGAAACCATAATAGCTTACAAACTGTAAGTGGTAGAGTTACTATGAAGCTATTATAATGGTTTCAGCATGGATCGGTCGGCTCGCTCGAGGTACAACACCCCACCCACAGAAAACCGACGTGAAGTAACAGTGCGTACATTGTTGCGTTTCGTTCGCTCATCGCCGGAGGACCACCTCCCCTCCCTTATCCTCTACCCCACCCCTCCCTTTCCCCTAAACACAGGCTGGCAACGCACTTTAGACTTTCCTGGTGTTGCAAGTATCTATGGACGGTGGTGATCACTTAACATCAGATGACCCACCTGTCCGTTGCCTCCTATGATACAAAGAACTCCGGATTGAATGGTCATAATCCTATGCAAATACGTTCAGTAGTTTTGACGTAATCGAGCCCCTTTCTTTACTTTCTTCTCTTTCTTTCTTTATTTTAACGTTATACATAGATATAGAAGATAAAAGAAGACTAGCTGATTCCTGTCCGCTACTTTAAGTACTTAAAAATATGACAAGAGTCGAGCGTTTTTTTTAAAGGAAGATATTTATATTAATACACTTAGAGTGTAGAACCTTATCTAAATACAAAATTAAATGCAAATCGTTATAGCAGTTTTCGAGTTACGCGAAATCTATACTAATACTAGCGATCCGGGCGGACGTTGTCCTGCTTTGATAATAAAAAAATAATCTAAAATTCAACCGCAGCGCCACCTGCTGGGTCCAATTGTAAATCTAAACCATTCTCAGATCCATTCGAACACGCACACAAAACTTCATCAAAATCGGTCCCGCCGTTTAGGAGGAGAAAGTTTATAAAGGTGGATGGTTTATTTGTTTGGTTCAACGCGCTAATCTCAGGAAGTATCGGTCTGATTTGAATAATTCTGTCTGTGTTAGATAGCTCATTTATCGAGGAATTATTTATCATCACGCTAAAACTAATAAGAGCTGAGCGCCAATGAATAATGTTTCAAAATCGCGGGCATAGGTTACTTATCAATAATAGATACTTCTCACACATCCAGGTTTTATTGTATTTACACTGCCTACAATAAATTTTATACGAGATAACAAAATCGTTGGTTAGCTGAAAGAACATACCATGTTAAAATCGCCAGTGTACAACTTAAAAAGTTTAATAAAATATTCATTAATTCATCCAATGTCATGTAATTGCGAAGGATACCTTACCTATAGGGCTTCCAAATCCGTATAGAGCTGCAGGACTGAACATTAGTTTTGGGTACTTCATATCGGGCTGAGTGGAACAACCGCTTTTAGAGTTCACGCAGCGTTTGTCGGCAGAACTCTCTCCGGACTGTGATAAAATTGCAACAGTTTTTTAAATTTAATTCTATGGGTAAATATTTAAGATTAGTTACCCTCATCTGCACATGCGCATCACAGCGTTTGCCCAACTTCAGATATCACTAAACACTTAGTGATTATAAAATTAGGTAGGTGGTAAAGCCACGCTGAAGCTATTTCTAGTTTCAGCATGCATGGGTCGGCTCGTCCGAGGTACTTACTACCTCTCATAGAAAACCAACGTGAAGTAACAGTGCTTCCATTGTTGCGTTTCGTTCGGCCAGTGTGAAGTGCCGGAGTACTCACCTCCCCGTCCCTACCCTCTTCTCTCCCGCTCCCTCCTCTTCCCCCCAAACAGAGGCTGACAACACACTTACGACTCCCCTGGTGCTGTTATGGACGGTGGTGACCCGCCTGTTCGTTTGCCTCCAACAACAACAACTGATAGATAGATATATTGTTATATTTTTTAAACAAGGACAAAGTGTCTAAGAACTTAATGTGATAGAAAATTATCGAGTAGTTGCTCACAACGGCAGACCTCTATTATTAAATTGATATAATTATCATCATATCATCTTCATCAGGCAGTAAGAGCCCCACTGCAGTATCATAGGACGCTTTCTGAAAGAAGGTATGGATGTAATCACCACACCAGCCCACAACGTATACGCGATTTCAAACTCCGAGAAATCCACACTTCTATATTGTTCCCACGTATGGTGATACCACAACATTTCTCACGTTCAAGTTTCCACATGGTTTTTTCCTTCACCGATCCTTAGTGATACCCAGGGCTTTACTTGTAGGGACACGCGGAGGGACGCAGTGTCCTCAAAGCGAATTTCAAAAACATCGAAAAATTGCCATAAAAACTTAAAAAAAAAACGATCATTGTAATCTTAAAAAAAAATGGGATTTGTAAATAGGTCAAAGTTACCCAAATCTAATCTATCTTTTTTGTACAGTTACCGCGTCCCACAGTGCTTTTGTTTCAGTAGTAGATATCGTAAAAGAACATTATGGCCATACAATTTTTGAAAATCAGCGTGCCCCCAAAAAAGAAGTTACAAAAAAAGGCCTGGTGATACCAACTTCAAATAGAAAATGTACGCGGATTCCGTTAGTATATGTCAGAGTAACAAAACTACGGACATCGCATTGATATTCTACCAGGTCAAAGCATAGGACAATACTACAGATTTAAACATGTCATGTGAAATAAAGGTCTCACCTCGGGTTTCTGATGGCATAGTAAATCATAAAGTATGATGCTGCCCAAGGAGTGACCCCCCAGCGATACGCCCCCCTTGAACCCGGGATTACGCTGCAGGAACAGACTGTAGATCCGGTTCAACTCGTTGCACACCCTGTCTAGTATAGCCTGTAAAACGTTTATATATATGTCAAAACACAAGTATAATCTGTGGTTTTTCTTCTTTTAATCTGTTGTATACGTTAAAAATCGTATCTGTGAACACAACTATTTGTTATTTTTATTTAATATTTTATTATTATTATTTTATTTAAATGTCTGAGGTTGATAAGTCAATTTTTTATGACAAATGTTAAAAAAAAATCAAAATGTTATGATTTATTTCCACTATGTAGGGATACATTTATTTCTATTCATAGGTTATTATAAAGAAGATGAGGAATTCAAAAGAAGAGTGGAGTCTTGATACACGCTGTTTTTATAACTTTTTTTGCTCAATAGTCAAAATATGTCCATTGCCACGCCTCGATGAGTACCCTCGCTCTCATATCTGTTACTATGAACTTAATTCATTATTTTACTAGATGCTTCCAGATATTCTTCGGTGTTCGAATATGATTAGGGGTATACGAAATGAATAATGATGTTCGGATTATTGTAACTATTCGAATATTTTTAAAATAAGAGCGAAATAGCGGGGTGGTAGGGTTTCACAGCCTGACTGGGTCGCAACCACCATGTATATGGCGAAAAAGCCCATCATAGTGATTCGTTTTTGCGGGTCGCGTTTCGGGATCAGCTTGTGCATATCCAGCTTTTCGCAGGCCGGCATGACAGTGGCGACCGGCGATGGATAGTATATCTCTCAGTGGTCGCCGTTGTTTTTGGATTGTACTTTGCTTACCATCAGGCACAGTGCAGTCATTTTGGCGTGCTACTATAAAAAAAAACTAAACAAATGCTAGAAAAGATAAAACATTTCCCAATTATTTTTTTCATTATTTTTTCCTTGCATAGAAACTTAAATTAAATTTTATACCATAGACAGTAAACTTTCTTTTCGATGTGATAACGTCTTATAAATCGATGAACGCCAGCCGCACGCACGAAAAAGCATGTCTCATTGTCACGTTACGCCTGAGCCGAGCGTACAAGCGAAAGCGCGGAAAAAGCGATAGAGAGGCGCGATCGGCTTAAGCGTTCGGTTTGTAACGCATTTATCTACATATATATAGAATAATTCAAATCATAAAACTATGCAATTTTCAAACTTTCTTTAAGCTTTATTTAAATCTATTCAACTAATTTTGTTTATTATTAATTAGTATTTAATAAATACTAATTAGTTCATCTTCTTACCCTTATCCCACCTAAGTAGGGTCGGCACAACATGTTTTCCTTTTCCACGCTCGCCTATCAGATGTCATCTCAGTCATCACACCTTTTACACACATATCATTTTTCACACAATCCATCCATAACTTTTTCGGTCTTCCTCTACTCTTATATCCATCGACCGTCATACTCAAAGCTTTTCTAGTTACATGGTCTTCATCTCTCCTCATGACATGCCCATACCATGCTAACCTATTACTCCTTAACTTCTCTGTTTTAGGATAATAAAAATGAACAATAGTCCACATGGACCGACTTTTAACACATGGATGCGGGTAGAAAGATAGGAAACACCTTTGAAACACCTGGCATCTACACACAACTACTAACTGATAATAGTAAATTATTTTAAGAAGAATAAACTGTTGGGCAAAAAATGATTGAATTGTTAAGTAGTTAAAAAAAAAGCGAATTATATTAATTATTATACTAACAACTTGAAATTTGAATTAATAAGGTATAAGTTTCTAGTCAAATTGTAATACTGTTTCTAGTCAAAAAGAGTGACTTTTATATGAACAAATAATTAATGTATGACGCAGAAAAGGAAGCGACCAAAGACGTAATTTTAATATTGTAAATTGAAAATAGGACGAAATAAATAGAAATAAGATAGTATAAGTAAGCAAAAAAGAATGCTATAACAGAAATAAGGACAATAATGAAAAAAATATTTATCGACAAAAAAGATCTCGGATTTGTGTCTGAGGGGACTTAAAAAAAGAAACTTCTCTGTTACTGGTATTATCCATTCTATCTTATCCATTCTAGTTACACCACACATCCACCTTAACATTCGCATCTCTGCCACATGTAGTTTGGAATCAATACTAATTAGTTAAAATCATTAAAATAGTTTGAATTATTCGCATAATTGAATGTTCGAAACGAATCATTCGTTAATTCCAATATTCGCAAACCCCTAAATATAATGCATACCTTTTGTATAGGTCGTAACGGTGATAAACGACCAGAGGAAGTTGAAACCTGTTGGCTAAGGAAATCGTTACAGGATAACTCACCTGGCAATAGACCGGACTCGTGTAGAACAGTATGTCGAGGACAGTATCATTCGTGAAGTCCCTGAGACGCGGGATGCTGCCCAGTGTTATCTGAGCTAAGCGACGGTCGACTCCGTCCTCTCCTGCATGGAGGGTCGAGTGCCAAGATACCGGAAGTACCTTGGGACGATTACAGACATATTCCACTCATTCTGATATGGTTGAAGCGCGTGTTATGATGTCAATTATACACGGTTCAGATAACGACTAATATTTTTAGTATCACCCACATATACAACATCTTCTCCTTACAAAAAATCTCGAGGCAGTTTATAAGGATGGTCAAGAGAAGTAAAAACTCAAAACCATGGAATAACTGTGTTCTCCTTTTGAATTCTTAACATTTTTTTTTTGTATATATTAGAGGAGGTAAACGAACAGGTGGATCACCTGATGCTAAGTGATCAACACCGTCCATAGATACTTGCAACATCAGGGGAGTCGCAAGTGCGTTGCCAGCCTGTGTTTGTGGGAGAAAGGAGAGGGAGAGGGGAGATGGGCATCCGGCGCTCTCACTGACCGAACGAAACGCAATAATGCAAGCACTGTTACTTCACGTCGGTTTTCTGTGAGAGGGTGGTAGTACCGCGGGCGAGCCGACCCATTCATGCTGAAACCAGTAGTAGCTTCAGCGTGGCTCTACCACCTACAAAACATAATTCTAATTATTTAAATTCCACAAATTGTATATTGAAATTAATAACATTAATTTCGTTTTTACATCTCTTCGCACACGGAGCAATAGTTATATACATTCCTATAAAGTTTGTTAATCAATGAAAATTATGATAGCTGCAGAATATCGATATTATATGTATACAGGACGCTGTACCACGGGTCGCTAGTCTGACGCAAACGCAATACGGTCATGATTACCAACATGTCATAACGCGAAATCATAACTTTATCACCTGCCGACAAAAAAACGGTCAACGCGCCTAAAGAAGTTTTCATTTCAAAAATATCGTTAGATTTAATTTAAAGTTAAACATAAAATGATATAATTATATCTGTATAGCGTTTTATAAAATACTAGCTTCAGCGCGCGACTTCGTCCGCGTGGAATAGTTACTTAATTACTTAACTAATACTAACACGCAGTGAAAGCTCTCAAAAGGAAAAAAAAGCCCCGATTTTGAAACATTCTTCATTGGTACTACGCTTCTATTGGTCTTACCGTGATATATGCTATCTAACACCGAAATAATTTTTCAAATCGGACCAGTAATGTCTGAGATAAGCGCGTTCAACTAAGCAAACAAACCCTTCAGCTTTATAATAATAGTAAAGACTAGATGTTACCCGCGGCTCCGTATGCGTTCTGGAAAGTTCTAAAAAGGACTAATCCTTACCAGAAGATTACGAGCTAATTAGTTCAACTAATAATGGCAGTTAGATAAAACAGATAAAGTGGAACAACTTACTTCGACTCTGTTGACTACGCCGTTCTCGTAGGAGTTCCGGTAATGCGATTGGATCAGCTGCAAGCTTGTCGCCCTGAAGTCATCAACTGCAATGACATACCATGTAACTCATAATAAGTGCTTGATATGTGACATAATTATCTAGAGAAACACAAAAATTATATTCAATCCCATACGCGCTTTTGTTAAAGCGTGAAAAAACATGGGTTCAACGACCAACTAAAAAAGGAAAAATTTTCGAAGTATGAACAAAAAGGGTTTATTATCCGTATTATTATCACCGAGGATTATTAACTCCGGGTCGCCCCTTGCAACTTTCGGCACCGGTCATTCCACCTAGGTTTAATTAGGTTTGTATCCATACTTTTGAAATTCATAGAACAAACATTAACTAAGGTTATCTTTGTTGTTTATTAGTATTTGTTCTGATATTATTGTTTTATATGTTAAATGTGACCATGATGTATCATGTCTTTGAATACTAAGAGTGCTTAAACTTACACTTGGCATATTGGCAAACTTTTCGCCTTGTGAGTTGCACGACATTACATTAATTTTTTTGAGTACAATATCATCTAATTTTAAATGACGATGTGTTCTAAGGTTGTAAACACGTTAAGCCTAGAGCAGTTTTGGCTCTCAAGTGCCGGGAACTCACCAACAGGTGCTTGGTGATATATTTTCAACTTAAAGGTGGTAGCTCTAGCCAAGTGGACTTAGTATCTCGTTTTTTATCGTGGCTAAACCCGTTAAGGATGCCTACCCCCCGGGAAAGGGAGTGTGGTATGTCCGACTCACACGGACTAAAACCCCCACGGTGTACGACCACCGCTTTTGTTGAGGTGCCACGAGATGTCAGTAGACCTTCATCGTGTCACCCCACCGACTGGCTGTCCGTCAGTCGCACTGACGTAACAGCCCCACGCTAATCAGGAGACAGTCACGCACTCACAGTCTGCCTCCTCCATTCGCCGAAACTGTGCAATGGGTTCGGTACGGTTAGATAAAACCGTAGTATAATACTACGGTTTACCACGATAATTTCCTCCAACGAAATTTCCGACTCAGTCACAAGGATTTCAACATACGTCAATCGACGCCGTATCGGTACACGCTACCAATTAAGCCAATGGTCGGCAAACCGCGGCTCTTTCTGTCCTTCACTATGGCTCTTCCAAAAAAATAGCGCAGACACGGAGTATAATTTTTATGTAGTCTTAAAAGAGAGAAGTTGTTTTTTAAGCATAAGTCTACAGATAAGAGGCATATTTTTAGAATGCAACAAAATATCACATCTAGTCACTCGCAAAAAAGACATATTGAGTAAAGGCAAGCTCTAGAGTGTACCTTTAATTATTTCGATAACAAATACATATACTAAGTAAAGCTTCTAAGTAAAAAAGAAATCACTGGTAAAATCGCTTTACGGACGATAATTTTACGCGACAACGACATAAGAAAATATTGATGAAAAAATGCATACTTTTATGAATTGAATTCATCATCATCAGCCTGTAAGATACCCACTGCAGGGCCATAAGCCTCTTCCCGAAGGAAGGTATGGGCGTAATCACCACGCCAGCCCACGACGTATTGGCGAATTGAAACTCTGAGAAATCTACAGTTCTATATTTTTCCTACATACTCGTACATTAGTACTACAAGAACATTTCTCAGGTTCAGTTTACCTCACGATGTATTCCTTCACCGTCAGCCGATACTGTTACCAATTTAAATTAGTAAATGTACGCGAATTCCGAAAAATTCGTCGCTACATGCCGGGGTTCGAACCTGCGGACAACGAAATAATAGTCCACCGGTCAAACCAATAGGCCATCACGACTATGCTTTTTATTTTCAACACCGGCTCGTGTTCATCGATTTAGAAGACGTTATCACGTCAAAAACTTTTTTAATAAATTTCAATTTTGTATCGCTTTTTTTATATTTGGGTCTTTTGTATGAAGAGTTTGCCGACCACTGAACTAAGCTATCATCGCAACAAATTGCTATATTTAATGCCGGAAATACAATATCTTTGCTCTTAGGGACTAATTGCGTTATTTATGCAGCAGCCCTAACAATTTGTAACTAATACAATACGTCTTACGGTGCAACTAGTTCTCATAGATATAGCCTTTGTGGCTCTCGTCATTGTTATGGTAGACGTTACAATAACCAACACTTTGGTGCAACTCAGCCTTAGTTTTATGACACCCAATATTTGAATAGCCCATTATCGTTTTAATATACTCTCTTTATTACCACAAAGCCGACTGACATACAAAACTCTACTAAAAAAAATAAAAATAAAGAAGAACTCACCGACTTCTTCCACTCTCCTGAATCGGATATCGCAAGCTGAACCGATTCCGTGGCACAAAAGCAGAATATGGTCTATGCTGGACGGCTCCGAGTCTTCAATTTCGGATTCGTTGTGACCGCGGCGCACGACACGCGGTCTTGAAGTCGACTGCTATATTGCATTTAATCCCGTAAGCACTTTATAACTTTTGGTCTGTTTGTTTTTATATACATGTCAGGGGATTACTATTGACCTAAGTCCATACTATTGACTATTACTATCATTATCAGTTTGTAACAAACCCTCTTACTACTCTTCTCGAAGAAAGGTTGTGGGCATAACCCCAAACTGCCTACATACGGTGGTACCATAAGACTATTTCTTGGGTCCAGGTTACCTCACGATGTATTCCTTTACCGTCAGCTGTTACTAATTTAAATTAGTAAATTTACTCGAATTGGATTGGATGGAACTTAGAAGTGGAATTATATTTTCGGATCTCCTGTCACAATGGGATGGAATTTATTATAAAATATAATAATTTATCATTAATAATATAATGTATCTCAGCAATAAAAAATATATGCAGTCCCAGTGGGCTTGAACTCCTTGGCTTACCTTTTTCTATGGTAGAAAATAGCAAACCCCACAGTCCATGTGAATTTAACTATTCACAACAGCTTATAACTATTAATAACTAACATTACAAATATCGCAATCTTGAGACAAGTCCTTAGTAAATCATTGTATTGAATTAGTTGGAACAGTCCTAAAGCCTATTGCCAATCACGTTACACTGGCTCTTCGACTGCGTATTTCTCAAGATATGTTGACAGTTCATTCTATTTTAATTACTCAGTGTAATCTATAGGTATTCATAATATTGAAAAGATTGTAATCTTAAGACCAGACCTTAATATGTTACTTAGCTTGAGTTAATTGTAACAGTTCTAAAGCCCAATCACTTATACTGGCTATTTAATCTTTAGGCAGTACTGCAGTAAAAATCTTTATGTACTCAACGTTGTTCTTCGATAACAGTATACTTACCATTATAAGAGTATATGGTATTGGGATTTAAAAAAATGGTACTCACGGGTGACGTGCTGATGGGGTCGGGGGTATCCCCGTGAAGGAAATGCTCCATCACGTTCGGCTCGTGCATTACCACTAGCTCGTTGTTCGGGAGAATCAACCGTCTGCGCCACTGCCCAGTCGTCATGCCGTGACGATACTCCTCCTGTAATATTAATTGCAATTACAGAAATTAAATTTCCACACTAGAGTTGGAGAGAAGAAACTAAAAGAATGACAAACTGTTATCAGTTATCAGAAACACCAATCTCAGCGCGTGACGTCACAGCTTCCGAAACATTGTTCTGTCACATTAACGCTTTGGCATATTCATACCGACGACGAAAAGTGTTGTTTAAATTGGTCTGGTTTATAATATAACACTCGCCATAATAGGAAACTCCAGAAAACATGCGGGATGGTAGGGATCTGGACCAGACAGGACACAACCCTTATGTTGATGGCGATAAACTAGAGACAGTGACTCGTTAATTTGTCATGTTTCTAGTACAGGCCGGCATGACAGTGGCGACCGGCAATGGATAGTATGTCACTCGGTGGTCGCCATTGTTTTTGCATTGTACTGTGCTTACCATCAGGCACAGTGCAGTCATTTTGCAGTGCTACGATAAAAAAAAATTAAGATACTTAGAGGCGTGCAGGCTTGGCGTGCTACAAGGTTGATTAGCTTGAACGATCCCTTGCCGCCCCCACAAAACGGTCTGTCGGTACACCGTGGGGTTTTAGTCCGTGCGTCTCTCCCCCGGGAGGGTGGCGTATCCATAAGGGATTTCCCCACGTTAAATACGGCTTGCATGACAGCGACGACTGGCGTTGGACCGTAGAACTTTTGATAGTAATTAGATTACACTGCGTTTACCGATAAGGTTCGGTGATGACACTGTAACATGCATTAAGTGTATTGAATAAAATTTACAATTACCTCGAATTTCTCCGCAACTTTCTCCGTGTAAGGGATGTAACTCGCGTCCGTAGTACCCTCGTAAAACCAACTGCATCTGAAATATTGCCAATGAATATATATAGCTAGGTTATTCTATCGAATCCTGGAGTTTAGTTAACCGTGCCGTAAAGGTTTTAACATTTGAATACGTAACGTGCTGGCAATTTATATTCTCTCTGGCCTTTTTAAATATGAACGACATATTCGATGACAGACGGATATATATTTTTCCTCAACCTACAAGTCCATAGTTAAAAGTGTCCATTGCAAAATTATGTTTAATTTATCACATTTATATCATATTGAACACGCCCCAAAAAATAGAGTCACACCAGATACTAAAACATCACAAAAGTTTAAGACACGGTAAACCTAAAGGAACATTGGCTATCAGGTGAGCTTATATACCTTATAACCGGTACACGCTTATAGGTGACTTGGCGACAAATTCAACCATTCGTACCAATTCATTCGTACCTACATCGTTCGTTCGTTCTTCCATCGATACCTTAACTATTTTCAGTCTATAATCGCCTAATCCTGGTCGTAAAGCTCTCTTCTTGTACGCCATTAGTCGCAATTCTAAATTAACCTCATCCAAGTCTGATCCATCGTTTTCCAATGACTACTGCCTTACCACCATCACATAGTTTAAGTTCCCTTTATTATACGGCCATACTTTTCGGTCCTTCGAACCATTTACACACCGTATTATTATCGCTTTACAACGCTGTTCAATCAAAAACTGCACAATTATATAATTAATCCAATATTATCATAGTCAAGTCACGGGTACCAGAAAATAATGAAAAATAAAAATCATACCTTCTCACAATTGTCGGTTTATCGTTCCAATAGACCGGTTTTCGTATCCTTCCGACGATATTCACGTCGTATCTCCCACCGTCTGTCGGTACGACTGTCTCCTCAGTCAGGTGTTCTGTAAGGGTATTCTTGTTAAATGAAAATCATACCACTGTTCACACTATTTTCACTTCTCAGAATCGGATTTGTATGGAAAATGCTCGTCTATTTTTGGTTATCAATCCACTCTCTAGATGGCACTGTTATATAATTTTTTTGGCAAGTTTGATAACAAAAGATGGTGGATGACAATTAATTTTGACATTTCAAACTGACAATTTTCAACTATTTGTTTACGTATTTGTTACGAGAGTGTGCTCCCTTAAATTTTCTTGTCTCCCACAAACAATTTTATCTATGTCCGGATCTACTTATTGACTCCGGCATATACATACTTGGATTTAGATATGCCTTACGATTAATATATTCATTACAAATAAAAATGATCAAAAACTTGTATACGATTTACGCAGTACCGCTGTATGCATACATACATAGCTATAAATGTACATTTATAACCAACAATGTTAGTTCGAAAGTCATATTATAGAGGCGCTGATTGGAAATAACGAGTGCGACCTCTATTTATATAATGTACTCTGTGCCACTGTTCGCCAACAATAATTAAAGTAGATATTTTGTTATAAAACCTAAGACTATTACCTAAAAAACTGTTTTTGGACTTAGTGAGCCTGAAGCATGGAATGACAAATTTGTTGCTGTTTGTAGTATTTAAATTACGGTGATCTTTTACCAGATCCAGCATAACTAAGTTTTTGCGGACATACATTAAATTATCAAGAATATATTGCGAGAGCAGAGTTAAGATACCGAATTCCTAAAAGTGTAGCGGTAATGAATGAAACGTCTTGTGCCACTTTATAAATATATTCCCAAAGTTAATACACATAAGTAAGAAACAGTTTATTAGATAATAATAATACTGCACAATAAAGATTGTGTACGCGCTCGCCCAAGGACATTCTGAAATACACTGACGTAACGCTTGGGAGGACGCCGCGCTCGCGCAGGGCGCTGAAGAGGTGGGGTAAGGGGGGAGTTGTTCCTTACTTCGCACGCTCGTGCTATAAAAGTTATTCTTTAAAGATTCGTAAGGCCTCATATTATAAATTAATATGATTATTGGACGTATCGGCCTACTGTAGCTCCAGATAGGTGAGACTACCATATAACATAGTCTTTGTTTCTTCAAGTCATTTAAGTAAACAAAGATACAACACATTAACTAGCAACTACCGTAATTCGAATATTATACTCACGACTAACGTATGCTTCTTCCAAAGCTGTAGAATCGACGACCGAAAATCCCTTCCAAATGGACTCATCGTCTACATCGACTCGGTAGAACCAGTGATGCTTCACCGGTGTATATTCTGATATTACACCATTCTAGAACGGTAAATCAAGATATTAAACCGTGCGTTTGTGTACAAGATTGAAAATCACTTGGTCTCATATATAATCTTAGATACTATCATGAAAATAAAATGACAATCTTCCCAAAGAAATCTTTTAACTGATCATACTAGTTGTAATTTAAATACTATACATAAAAACCTCTTTTCTGCCTCGTTTCTCTTGTTAAATAAAAATATTTAAGGAACACTCTTTCTTTTCCATTAATGCTAAAGAACCCGAATAATATACACATACTGAAATAAGTCTCAAGTAAAAACGAATTAATAAATAAAAAATGAATACCTCGTTCGACACGGTGACGCCATCATTGGTATCGTCTTGAGGAGAACACGTATCGAAGTGAAACGTAACAGATCTCCGAGGATGTTCGTTAGTTTGTGCCATATTTCTATCGATTTCTTTATCACTAGCCGCACAATCGTACATTAATTTTCTAAATTTATAACTAATCTCATTAATGTTTCAACAAATGTTCTATTTACAACTGTGTTGATTTTTTCTTCGTTAGACGCATCCGATTCGAAATTCTCTTTGTATCGTTAAATGTATTGTTACAGTCGGATTTCCTTTCATTAATAAATGTTCCGCAGTTACAATCGGGTTTTATTCGATAAAATCCCCTAATATTTTTTATATATTCATCTAAGTCATATTCAGGTACCTCCATATTATCTAACGAAGTTAATTCTCTCATTAAATCAAATACAGTATAACTTAGTAAACATGAGACGTTCCGCTCTAGTAGTGTCTATGGTCTATGGTCATGTATATAAAACTGTTATATTGTAAATATTTGTGAAACTACTTCGTATTAATTACGCAGTAACAAAATACTCAATAATTTTAATACTATAGTAACAAATTAACAGTATCTTCAAATTACTATTGCCCGGAATAATTAATTATATTTTATAGTCGAATAAAATCAAAGCTAAGTAATATGGAAAAACAAATGTCATTATGCCAACAAGCTCGTGAGAATTTAATAGCTTATCTGAGCATAATCTGTGCTAACTTATTTTGTCCTTAATGCCGGTTTCAGTAATTTCTGACAAATGTATCCTCAAAACTTTAAACTAAATCTTATTATGAGTATTAATTTACGAGACTATTTTTTATATTTATCACAATCTGTGTAAATCAAAAAAAAAAAAAAACAAAATATCCTTTATTCAATTTAGGCCCTGAGAAGGCGCTTATGAACGTCAAAGCTACCACCCAGACTGTTCGGACAAACAGCCCAGTCATCGAGAAGAACCGGCAAGAAACTCGATCTGGTTTATCTTTTCATGTCATATATTTTTACAGTAACATAAATATTTACATTCGTTATTAGTGGATGCACAGAGAGGGGCGTCATTTCCAGACGTCACAATCGTTCACGTATTGATCCACTCTATAATAGTTTCTGTAAGTTTGTTATTTTCTTTTACAATTACAGATATACAAAGACAAAATGAAGTTTAGAACCTTGAGATAAATAATTCGGACTGCACAAAGCTAAACGGGATAAACATACTATCGACATACTCATTCATGATTATCTATTGAACAACCGTCAACTGCCTTCATAATATAACGTAAAAAAAAACTAAAAAACATAAGTCGAAATACTAATGATGTCACCAAAGTGTACTCTACATATTTACGAGTTAAAAAAAAATGTCAGTCGCTGCCAAAGTAGTTGACATTCATAGTCCCCTAAACATCCACAAACCAAAAAAACATTATATACCGGTTTCAGTAAGGAGCTTCTATTGTAAACCGATGTCTTTTCGACTACAACGTATAAAATTTAAATAAAAACTAAAACACGTATGTAACTGCGAAACATTAATTGAAATCAGAGTTTTAACAATTATTTAGTACTATACAATCACAGATAATAACACTGGTTAATAGAAATTCTTAGTGGTAAGTGGTACCGAACAAAAATGAACACTTTATTACAAGCACTCGTTCCCGCGGAGAAAGTTCGAAATGTACGTCATTTACACAAATCGTCTATTCACTAAACTGTGTTATTTATACAAGAATTATCCAATTTTATTGAATAAAACAACATGTCCGACATCTGTACAAACAGTTAATTACTTTGAAAAATAAACAAAAGCGTTCCTAATAATTGTTTGAAATCAAATCAACACACACATTAGTCACATGTACTGTTTGTTTGTTGCGCGCAATTTAGAATCTTTGATATCTTGTAAGTTATTTAGTGAAATCGTATATTTTAAAAGGCTACTTTAAACTATACTAAATTACCAACGTTACTGAAGTTTTTTTTTTTCGAACTGTCTACACTATTGACCCGGCAGGGTCTTCACAGCTTCACCGGACTACTAAGGTTGGCGCTTAAGGCACTCAACCGATTTGGGTTTTAGGTAACATACACAAGGGTGCACGCACACCTCGGCTTGGGCTGTTACCTGGAAAAAGACGCGTCTGACCTAGCTAACTATTGTAAGCTTCATACATATATACATTTGTGAACCATACAATCGAAATTGCATGATTCACAAATGAATGCGTGTATATCGGAATGAAACAAACTAAAACTATTCGATTCAGTTCGATGAGTATGATACTGAAGAATTTTATTGCACAAGTACTAATAACGTATGGGTCAAAACAGCTTCAGGCCTGACTCATTACTATTTAACAATATATAAACGGCTAGCTTTTGCTCGCGACTTCATTTACATTACTGTAGATTTTGAAAACATATAACAGTTCATATTACTCGCTCATAAGGTAGCTTTCTATAGGAAAAAAATATTTTTTTAAACTGATTAAGTAGGTGGTAAAGCTACGCTGAATCTATTACTAATTTCAGCATGAATGGGTCGGTTCGAACGGGGTAGTACCACTGTCTCACAGAAAACCGACGTGAATTAACAGTGCTTGGATTGTTGCGTTTCGTTCGGTCAGTGAGAGCGCCGGAGGCCCACCTCCCCTCCCTTCCCTCTTCCCTTCCTCCCCTTCCCCCCAAACAAATGATGGCAACGCACTTGCGACTCCCATGGTGTTTTAAGTCCCTAAGGACGGTGATGAACGCTTAAAATCAAGTGACCCACCTGTTCGTTTGCCACCTACGATATAAAAAAAAGGAAAAAAGGCCTTTAGCCCACAGTGGCTTTCATACTAGCTGATGATGATGTATAGAAACGCACATATATAGATGAAGACAGCCGCTTTATTTTATCTAAATATACTATAACAATTCACACACGTGCACAAACAACAGTGTAATGTTGTTTGTGCACGATGAACAGGCATTTATGTATAATTTAGTCCAATATGAGAGATAGGATAATTTATATTTCGATTAATGGCTTCATTTTAATTACAAATGAAATTATTGTCAATGTTGATTATTGTTATTAATTGTAAATTTCACCAGTCTCGAACAGATGGCGCTTTAAATTAGTTTGTTCACAGACAACTGTAGGATCGACTGTTATTATAAAAATAGTTATCATAATTTTAGTTAAACATTTAATTTTCAATTTAACAACTGAGCCACAGCAACGCGTGGCCCCGTCACCTAGTTTGTATATATGTTCTGTGAAAATCAAATTCGAAATGATAGATAGCAGTTTATTATTTTTATTAAAATCCAAGCAAACCCACCGTAGAACGCTTGTAAACCAAGTAACACTTCGTCATAGATATAATTAAGGAAATATGACAATACTTGTTAAGATAAAACTTATGGAGAACTCAGCTATTATCAAAATAAATGTATGAAGATGATGACGAATGATGAATCAACTCATAATAGTGTATTTAATTACGTAAATTCATTCCATAGTGTTGAAAAAGAGATTCGTGAGGAAAAACTAATTTTTGAATATATATTAGGCGATAGAGTCAGGCTGTATCCCTATGTGGATCTCGGCATGAATGGGCCGGCTCGTCCGGAGCTGTATTACCCTTTTATGTAACATTGGCTTGAAGTAACAATAGTACTGTTGCGTTAGCGTAAGTGAGAGCGCCCTCCCTCCTCCTCCCTCCCAAAATATGATGGCGGTTTTGCTGGCAATGCATCTGTGATTCTCTTGTGTGTCTATGGACGACTTTGATCACTCACCATCACCTACATGCTTGTTTGCCATCAATGGTATAAAAAAGAAAATTTTATGATTCTTGCATGGCTGTCTCTAAGCCTGGTTAGCTTCTAGCCTCAAGTTGAAAATCTATCGCCAAGCACCTGTTGGTTTGTTCTGGCACACACACTTCATACCCAGTCCTTCCTCTAGCTTAAGTGTGTTTGCCATCTCAGACCATATCGCCATAACATCAGGTGCGACTTCTGTCAAACGCTAAAGCCTATCACTACATATTATAAAATAAAGTCATCTGCCACATCTGTTTGTGCACGGTAAACTCAAAAACTACTGAACGGATTTTCATGCCGTTTTCACCAGTCGATAGTGAATCATGAGAAAGGTTTATCGCCTCGTCTGTCTGTCTGTATGTTCACGATAAACTCGAAGATTAATGAAACGATTTTCATGCTATTTTAATCAGTGAAAAGTGTTATTTAAAACCGACATGAAGTAACAGTGCTTGCATTATTGCGTTTCGTTCGGTCATTGATAACGCCGGAGGACCTAACCCCTCCCTCCTCTCCCCCTCCATCATACACGGGCTGGCAACGCGCCTGCGACTACCCTGGTGTTGCTAGTGTCTATGGACGGTGGTGATCACTTAACATCAGGTGATCCACCTGTCCGTTTTCCACTTATGATATTAAAAAAAAATGAAAATCGAGACTATATTCCCAAGCGGTAGAAGTAAAACCTAATATTCAGTTTAATTTAAGTAAATAAGAAGAGACAGTATGGTGGTCGTAAACATTTATTTTCGGAATTATTTTGTAATATATATTAACAACATTAATAATTCACAACACAGAATATTGGCGTAAGGGTGGCGTACCTATAAGCGGTTTCCTCACGTTAATAAAAAGAAAGGATCGACATTAAAGCGGACGAAACCGCGAGCAAACGCGAGTGTTTAACAAACTTATCAACAAGTTACCGTTTACAATAATTCGAGATAGACTATCCATTAAAAATTAATTAGTTTGTTCAGAGCAAATGAGTTGTTTGATATCATATCGTTTTCAAAGCTAATTAGTCTTGTGTGATACATATTTCTTTTTCCAATGACGTATAAATGTTTCCAGGTTATGATAATGTTTATGAATCACGCATACAACATGCAACTTGTACCTTCATGTAATAACAACATACAATGTATTAAATTATTACTATTATTTTTAATGGTGGTAGAGCCACGCTGAAACTATTACTGGTTTCAGCATGAATGGGTCGACTCGTCCGGGGTACTACCACCCTCTCATAGAAAACCGACGTGAAGTAACAGTGCTTGCATTGTTGCGTTTCGTTCGGTCAGTGAGAGCGCCGGAGGCCCACCTCCCCTTCCCTCTCCTCACCCTCTCCCTCCCCTAACCCTTCCCCCCAAAGGGTGGCAACGCACTAGCAACTCCTCTGGTGTTGTTAGTGTCCATGGACGGTGGTGATCACTTAACATCAGGTGACCCACCTGTTCGTTTGCCACCTATAACATAAAAAAAAAATATTATTTTTGCAATGTGTATAATCATATACGGAATCCTGTTGTAAAAATGTTATCTATACTATATAATTTTATAAAGAGGTAAAGTTTGTGAGTTTCTAACGTTGTAGGGGGTAAACTCAGGAACTACCGGTGGAAAAATTCTTTTAGTGTTATATATAGATAACCTATTAAATTCTCACGAACATGTTGACATAATGATCATTTTTTTTCTATATTACCCAACTTTGATTTAATTGGACTATAGAATATAATAAACGTAGTCCCACGCTGAATATAAAGAAATCTTTGACAAATTATATACCAAAACTTTCCTCATAAACCATTTTATCCAATAGTGAAAACCGTATGAAAATCCGTTCTGTACTTATTGAGTTAATCGCGAACAGACAGTATAGTTTTTGATAATATTACGTTTTTTGTAGCGGTTCGTGTCACAATGGTAGCTCCGGGAAGTTTTGTCCCCCATTTTTCGCGTAACAGTTTCAAAATGTGTAGAGGGTATTGATTACTCATATATAAAATGTTATTCCCGCCTCTACAAACAAAAAAGTTATGAACGATCTTAAATGTCCGAAAAAATCTGGAAAATCAAATATGATTTGAGATTAGATTCGTGTTTAATATGCAAGTGACTTAAGAGGTCTATAAACTCTTTTGGGGGGAATAAATATAGGTTTTTGCAGTGAATCTTTTTATGTGAGGGCTTTGCAACCTTATTGTGTTGTGTTGTGTTTCAATGAGTAGTGGGGGTAAGCACTGTGTTGGCTAGGGTGTTGAAAACACCGATTCTCGTCTGATCACCGAAGTTAAGTATGAAAAGTATGGTAGTTATTATGAAAAGATAAACGACTGGGTTGTTTTCCGACCCGGTGGTAGCTTTGACGTTCATAAGTGCCTTCTCAGGTCCTAAATTGAATAAAGAGTATTTTGATTTTGATTAAGTAACGTCGGGCGCGGTCAGTACTTGGATGGGTGACCACTTGAGAACACCGCGTCATGTTTTCTTTTTGTTATAGTAGCACGGCAAAATGACTGCACTGTGCCTGATGGTAAGCGCAGTACAATCCAAAAACAATGGCGATCACCGAGTGACACACGATCCATCGCCGGTCGCCGCTGTCATGCCGGCATGCGAAAATCTGGATATGCACAGGCTGATCCCGAAACGCGACCCGCAAAAGCGAATCACTATGACGGGCTTTTTCGCCATATACATGGTGGTTGCGACCCAGTCAGGCTGTAAAACCATACCACCCCATGTTGGCTATTCGTTGTAAAACATTTTTTTAAATTAAAATATATCCATGTAATATAAAAGTGTCACTAATTTTCACAATAGTTTAACTACTCAATAGATAATAATAATCTCATCTATTGTAATTTTAATAATCTGGTTCACCATGATTCTATACTTTTTTTTAATTAATTTCCAACATAGCTATACGGATTAAGGTGCGAATCGACTTATAATGGTCATTCTACCTCCTAACAGTTTCGACAGATGGTGTTCGACGTAATGTTTTGCGACTACTGCGGTTTGACTTAAAAAATGAAAACTACAAACTCTTGAGACAGTTTTTAGTGCTTTCTCACAATTTATAATTATACTGTGTTCTTCCGATTTGTAGGCAGGCAATAAGTGATGACTTAAAGCTAAATGAAGTTATGAAATAGAATAAAAAGGGATAATGCTGAAAGTGCATTAGAAATTGGTTGAAACGACTACCATGGTGAACTAAATATGAATGTAGCAGTGCAAAAATCGCGTCAATATGTTATTTCGCATTTAATCGATATGTTACAAAATTGTCTTGCTCCTGAAAATACTAAAATACTAGTTTTTGCTCGCGGTTTCGTACGCTCTAATGTAATTTTTTCCTAAGCCACTGAAACATTTTTTTTTTCTTGGATTAAATATAACCCTATATCCTTTTTTCTACCCTTGGCAACGCGTATACAATGATAATACGTTGAGGAATTGCGATTGAAGGTGTTACAAACAAATAAACAGTGTTTGTTTGTAACACAGGTAGAACGGTGTAAACGACATAACCTTACTCATGTGACTACTGTTCGAAGTTCGGGAGAACGGTGTAAATGACCTAACCTTACTCATGTGACTACTGTTCGAAGTTCGGTAGAACGGTGTAAACGACGTAACCTAACTCATGTGACTACTGTTCGAAGTTCGGTAGAACGGTATAAACACCATAACCTAACCTATGTGATTACTGTTCGAAGTTCGGTAGAACGGTGTAAACGACCTAACCTAACTCATGTGACTACAGTTAGAAGTTCGGTAGAACAGTGTAAACGACATAACCTAACTCATGTGACTACAGTTCGAAGTTCGGTAGAACGGTATAAACACCATAACCTAACTCATGTGACTACAGTTCGAAGTTCGGTAGAACGGTATAAACACCATAACCTAACTCATGTGACTACAGTTCGAAGTTCGGTAGAACGGTGTAAACGACATAACCTAACTCATGTGACTACTGTTCGAAGTTCGGTAGAACGGTGTAAACGACCTAACCTAACTCATGTGACTACAGTTAGAAGTTCGGTAGAACGGTGTACTCGACATAACCTAACTCATGTGCCTACTGTTCGAAGTTCGGTAGAACCGTGTAAACGACATAACCTAACTCATGTGACTACTGTTCGAAGTTCGGTAGAACGGTGTAAACGACCTAACCTAACCTATGTG
This sequence comes from Antheraea pernyi, assembly GCA_015888305.1. Lineage (NCBI taxonomy): Eukaryota > Metazoa > Arthropoda > Insecta > Lepidoptera > Saturniidae > Antheraea > Antheraea pernyi. The sequence continues at coordinate 16,862 of MU159041.1, read as the reverse complement.
ACTACTGTTCGAAGTTCGGTAGAACGGTGTAAACGACCTAACCTAACTCATGTGCCTACTGTTCGAATCGTAAAGCATATCTTCGAGAGTAACTTAGTCTTTGTCTCATTAACATCAGTTCACTATATCATAAGTTATTGTAATTATGGATACAGTTACGTGACGTGTTACGTGTGTCTGTATTGTTTGTTTGTTCGTCTCAAATTTTGTACTAACTTTAACGTCCGTTTATCATCATATATAGGCTCCCATCGAAAATCAGCGCTGCAGTACTATTTACAGTATTGCAGACCGAATCACTATGACGGGGTTTTGCGCCATATACATGGTGGTTGCGACCCATTCAGGCTGTAAAAGCCTACCACCCCGCTTTCGCCATTGCCTCGTTCGTTATTCAGCAGGGTGCACCAAGTGCAGGTGAGGTTGGCTTGGATGTCTCAAGTCTTATGATGTTATTCGACACCCCTTACACTCCTAAACAGTGTTCCTAAATAGTGTTAGGTTTTACAACAGAGTCCCAAAGGATATTACCGATTTGCTGGATTGTGAGTTTAAGCACCATGTCAAGCGGGTTTTGGTGTTAAAGGCTATTATAGAGTGGATCAATATGTGAACGATGGTGATGTCTGGAACTGACTTATCTTTGTGCATCTACTAAAGACGAATGTGACTTGTAATGTAATCTAAATATTATACATATATGTTAGAAAGATAAATCAGATCGAGTTTCTTGCCGGTTCTTCTCGATGACTGGGTTGTTTTCTGAACCGGTGGTAGTTCTGACGTTCACAAGTGCTCTCTTAGGGCCTAAATTGAATAGAGTATTTTTTGATTTTGATTGATGATGTTATAATTAGTTGGAGAAGGTCTTTTTATTTTTTTCTAAAACTGACTACGCTATAGGCCTAGTAGCAAGGCCTTAACAGATTCACCGGAGTACCGACTCTCTTTATTTTAATTCTACTTATTCTGAAGCTTTATATTGCTAGTCAACATCCTCATATGTCGTTACTTTCGCATGGGCTATATACTTTCTAAATAATGTCTATAGTAATTTTACAGGAAAGCTTTGAGCGTTTTTACGCACGACAGTATAAGAAAACCAAAACTCAGTTTTGTAAAATCGCTAAGAGACTTATTCCAACTACGTTTATGATAATTACAAAACATACCTATGTAGTAATTTAATGATAATAGAAAATTTTATTGAAGAAGGCGTTAGTTTGCGGAATTCCATCATTAAATATTATAGTGGACGCATACTTTGCATTTCCGCCTGGAATTGATTGGCCACGATTTTTGTTGCAGTTAGACGCGTATACGGTATAGAAAAATGTAATGTTTACTGAAAATGTATTGTAAATTGATGTATTTTATCTAAATATCAATTAAAATATTACTGTACTGTATTACGTATTATAACTGTATGATAATAACACAGTGCCTGATGTTCTCGAAAAGCAGTAAAATCGTTTATGTCAAAAATAATCATCTATTCAATTTTAAATACTAAGACTTGTACCACGTCTACAAATCTCAAATCAGGACGTCGTTAAAACTTAATCAGGATTAAAATAAAAATACTCGAGTCTGCAGTAACAAATACATTTCATAACAATTAAAAATGCTTGATGAATAATAACAATTACAAAGAGTTAAATTATCATTGAAAATCCCAACAGTTTCGTAAAATTAAAATGACTGTGGGAGAAATAAAAAGTTTTGGTGATATTCCAATGCACCACATAATTCCAAAGTCAGAGTAGTAGGTATACTAAAAATATTTGTAAAGGTTCAACCGCTTTAACCAAATAAAAATAAATTTTGCAATGGTGATGAAGATTTATTTCACAAGTTTATATATAAAATGATTACATAAACACCTTAAACAACTAACAATGGGTTAACAAAAATTCTTGCGATATTATTGTTTTAACAAAATCAGCAGATGACAAAACAGTAAAAAAATTAAAATAAATGTCAATTTCGTGCTTTCAAATAACTGTTTCCATTATTATCAGCCACGAATACACTTTTGTCAATAAATATGAAAACATATGCATACTTGTACAATTACAATAAAAATCGTGTAGCTTATTAATATGTAAACAATAGCAAATCTGACTTTTAGAATATATGCAATGAATGAAAAGCATCAATAGACCATTAGTGTTTGTGAAATAATCAAGTACAAAAATATAAAAGAAATTAGAAAATAAAAAATATCTATGACAAGTAAGTATTTAACATAATTCTGTAAAAATATTCCACATAAAATGAAAATTGATTTAATATAAAGTAAATATTAAAAACATCGTCTACGATTATTTAATTGTTAGAAATGATTGCACTCGTAGGGATTTTGTCGAAGGCTTCTTCTAAGATGCCCGTTACAATTTCAGTGACTACCTCATCGATGACAGGAGCCAGAAGATTTAAAACGGTGCTCGGTTTGGCGTTAAAGAAGGAGGCCATAGTCGAAGCTGTGGAAAGTTAACATATATTTAAGAATACGTAGTTTAATTGATAACTTTATGAGGATATAATTTACCTCTTTATGTCTGAAGAGTCTTTGCATATATATTATACATTCAAATATGTTATACATGTAGTTATATTTTTAACCGTAAAGGAAACGGAAAAAAGTTTACTTTATTTTATTTATTTATTTAAGTAAGTC
>MU159040.1:394236-415330 GCA_015888305.1 Antheraea pernyi | reverse complement strand
GGACGAGGGGGGGCAGCTGGTGTGTACCCGGTCTGTCCCTCTATAGGTAGGAGCCTGGCGGTCACCTTCCGCCGGGCGGACCGTGAGGGCGGCTCTACAAGGTTGATTAGCTTGTTCGATCCCTTGCCGCCCCCACAAAACGGTCTGTCGGTACACCGTGGGGTTTTAGTCCGTGCGACTCGGACATAACCCACCCTCTCCCCCGGGAGGGTGGCGTATCCATAAGGGATTTCCCCACGTTAAAAAAAAAAAAAAAAGCTCACATAGGTCGCGAATTGCATGTATCAGGCAACATCCCAAGCCGAGGAGTGCCGTGCACCCTTGAGCTAGTTGTCAAAATAAAATCGGCTTAAGCGCTCGTCTTAGTAGTCCGGTGAAGCTGTTAAGACCTTGCAAGGTCAATAGCGTAGTCAGTTCGAAAAATATAAAAAAACATTGCCTTACTGAGCGTGTTCTACCATCTGTACATGGCGAGAGCTCTGAAGAGCTATTTAATTTAATCCCTTCCTCGCCTTTTCATTACCGAACCACGCGCGCTGGGCTTCGGAACTATAGTTATACGGTAAATTCTATCTAGGCACGAACTAAAACATAGCACCTTCTAATCTTTGCCGTACCCTGAAACTGTGGAACAATCTCCCGGCCAGTGTGTTCCCTCCTTCCTATAACATGGGGTCCTCCAAGCGTAACGAGAAGAGACATTTACACAGGCCGGCATGACAGCGACGACCGGTGAGGGATAGCGCATCTCTCGGTAGTCGCCACTGTGTTTGGATTGTACTGTGCTCACCATCAGGCACAGTGCAGTCACTTTGCTGTGGCACCCGGAATACATAACAACACATCAACTATATGTAGTATATATTTATGTACCCGTTTGGGTTTTCCTTATCACAATCTATTTTAGCAATTATTTTGCCAATTGTTATTATTGTAACTGTACATTGTGTATATTGTTTACTTTGTAGGTGGTAGCGCCAAGTTGAAACTATTACCAGTTTTAGCATGCACGGGTCGGCTCATCTGGGGTAGTACCACCCTCTCACAGAAAACTGACGTGAAGTAACAGTGCTCGCATTGTTGCATTTCGTTCGGTCAGAGAAAGCGCCGGATGCCCACCTCTTCTCTCCTCTCTCCTTCCCCTCCCTCATTCCCTTCTTCGCCAGAAACACAGGCTGGCAACGAACTTGTGACTCCCCTGGTGTTGCTAATGTCTATGGACGGCGGTGATCACTTAACCTCAGGTGGACCGCCTGTTCGTTTGCCTCCTATCTATACTAATATTATAAAGAAGTAAAGTTTGTGAGTTTGTGACGTTGTAAGGGGTAATCTCAGGAACTACGGGTCCGATTTGAATAATTATTTCAGTGTTATATAGCTCATTCATCGAGAATTGTTATAGGCTATATATCATCACGCTAAGGCCAAGCGGAGCACAGGTGAACAATGTTTCAAAATCGTTTTTTTTCTTTTTGAGAGCTTCTGCTGTGTGTCAGCGTTAGCCCAGAGTACTAACTATTACTACGCGGACGGAGTCGCGGGCAGGGGCTATAATATTATGAAGAGTTAAGTTTATGAGTTTGTGATGTAGTAAGTAGGGGAGGGGGGGGGGATAATCTCAGGAACTACTAAACCGATTTTGAAAATTATTTTACCATAACCGATATTTGTGAATGTCATAGGTATCATCATGCTAAGACCAATAGGAGCGGAGCAACAATGAAAAATGTTTTAAAATCGGGGTATTTTTTCCTTTTGAGAGCTTCCGCTGCGTCTTAGCCCAAAATAACTATTCCACGCGTACGAAGTCGCGGGCAGAAGCTATTAACTAATTATATTATCTATACTAATATCATAAAGAGGTAAAGTTTGTGAGGTTGTAGGGGGTAATATCTGGGGAGTCGGAGAAAAAATGGTCGAACGAAAACGTTTCTTACGAACGCTGGCTTAACTATTAGAGATATATGATTGAGTTCTAGAGAAAAGCTGTAGTTTGATAATGCCTATTACTGCCCTACGAAGTGGGCACGGGTCGGCTAGTCGTATATATATCGTATGATATAAAAAAAATGGGTTATTTGATCGTAGCTTTATATTTATATACCACTAGCCTTCGTTGGGCGGTAATACGTAAGCGTGGAATGGTTATTTTGCGCTAAGACGCAGCGGAAGCTCTGAAAAGGAAAAAATACCCCGATTTTGCAACATTCTTCATTGCTGCTCCGCTCCTATGTGTCTTAGCATGATATATTTTTTTTTTTTTTTTTTTTTTTTAAAAGGTGCAACTGCCATTTTGGCAGCTACTACGCGTTGCCCTCGGATATGGCAGTCCAAGAATTAGGAGTCGCAAGTGCGTTGCCATCTTTTGGAGGGAAGGGTTAGGGGAGGGAAAGGGAGAGGAGAGAGGAGAGGGGAGGGGCGGTGGGTCTCCGGCGCTCTCACTGACCGAACGAAACGCAACAATGCAAGCACTGTTACTTCACGTCGGTTTTCTATGAGAGGGTGGTACTACCCCGGACGAGCCGACCCATTCATGCTGAAACCAATAATAGTTTCAGCGTGGCTCTACCACCATAAGCCTATAACCTTCCCTGATAAATGAGCTATATCACACAGAAAGAATTTTCCAAATCGGACCAGTAGTTCCTGAGATTACCCCACAAACTCACAAACTCTACCTCTGATATAATATTGGTATAGATAGTATAGATTAGAATTCAATTAGGAATAAAGATAATTTGTACTGGAATTTGTGAATCACAACACGAGCCTCTTTTTTCACAGTACAGTCTTCATACACCAAGCTGCTATGTATTGATATCATACGTCGGTTATACTACAGTATAAGATTAACAACTGTCACTATTTTACAACTGTATCGCGCAGTTAAAATCAATAATTTAGTATTGAATGAGTGTTGGGGTTGTTACGAAGTCTAATTAACAATAATTCTGAAACAGATGTTTCAGGCTTCGATAAATCTCGACAAACTATTTATTAAATTATTACCTATATAATTATACAAACATTTTATATTCATATTCATAAACTTAAAAATTATCCTGAAAATTTGTGATTTTTAATTAACCAAGGCCAATATTCTTTTTAAATACTTCTACTACTACTACTAGCAATAATAATAATTACATGAGCGCTAGTGACTGATGTAGTTAATAACTGTGTTGCAGCCACTAACACTCACCGCCGGACAACACTAAGCGTTCTATTTGAAAGTTAGCAGATAAAAAAAAAACCTGTGATTGTAATATGCAACAATAGAAAATAGTTTACCAAATAATGAAATGCTGCTAAGCAAGCGTGAGTTAATGTCGTGATGAGTGATATGCATGTATAGAATTTAAGTGTGGTCTGATTTTAGCAAGAAACAATTGCACGTAAACTATTTATGTAAAAGACAGTAGTTCTTCGGCTTCTTCATACGTTAGGCCCAAAAGCCAACTAAACATATTGTTTTTTTACATTTAATTCGGATTCGTGGATAAATATTGAGAGTTTTGTTGATTTTATTATATAGCATAAGATTCAAATAATGATAATGGCGACCAGCAAGTTCTGTTCTTCGGGGCTCACTAGGACATACTTGATCATATCTACGCTTTTTGCAAATGAAATTATGATCATAGATCATCTGAGCATGTTTCCTAAGTGTAACATGAAGAATAAATAGTTTACGAACAGATAGAACTTTGCACTTTGAATAAAGTTTCTGAGTAGGAAAAAGAATAGGTTTTAAAGTCATAACTTTTAATAATCCTCTCTGAGCTCTCTCAATTTTAATAAAATGAGTTTTACAAGAACCACCCCAGATTGTAATGCAATATGTCAAAATAGATTGACCAAGGGCAAAATATGCAGTTTGTAGCGTTGCGTAGTCAAGACTTGAACGCAGGCTTTTAAAAACATAGATTAATTTTCTTACCCGTGAAGCTACATTATTAATTTGATCATGCCAGGAAAGAATGCTATCAATAAAACCACCTAGGTACTTTACAGAGTTGGTACGAGTTAAAAATTGGTATTAGTTAAACTTTGTTCATAATGAAGAAAATAATATATGATTATTAAATATTTGTTTATTAATAAAAACACTAACACATAATATGATGAAATACCCGAGTCATTTATGAGAACTAATGTCAATTTCCGAACAGAAATCATTTTGAATCTCTTTCACTAGTTAATATATGCATGTGTGCACGCTGTCGAGTGACACATATAATACCATTGCAGTAGGTATAATACTGCGCATCCACTAACAACGATTGTATGATGTATTGGAAATACTTATGTTAAAAAGATGTGCCCGATCGAGTTTCTTGCCGGTTCTTCTCGATGACTGTGTTGTTTTCCGAACCAGTGATAGTTTTGTCGTTCATAAGTGGCTTATTAGGGCCTAAACTGAATAAAGGATTTTTGTTTTGATTCGAATAATCCTGAATTCGCGGCTGCACACAACGAATTTTTGTAAATTCATGTATTCACGAATTCATTTACAAATTAAATAGAACTAGTGGGCGCCCAGTGGTCGACATTCAACCATAATTCATTGATTTATTAAAGTTTGAACTTTATTCGGGTTGTTTTGTCAAAGGGTATACTTCTATTATCAAAGGTTTTCATCATGGCTACTCCGTTATTTGCCACATTTTTTAAATTAAATAAACATAAAAAAAATCTATGTCTAAATGAAAATCGAATTTAATTATAAATTTGAAACAAAAACAGGCGGTTACATAAGGTGGTAAGGCTCACAAATTGTAAGTAAAGACAACTTTACGAAAATAAAGAAATTTATCGTAACTCATGGCACGATTATCAATTCATTTTATACGATATCATGGGTAGGTGGTATTTCTGGGTGATATTGAATTAAATGTAGTTTGTACATTATAAGGAATAGTGATATACCCAGTATCATCGTTTGGAAAAGTAATGGATACACAGTAGAATCAAAAAATGAATACAAAACAAAGAAGTTTTTAATACTACCATTAACTTTTGAAAATGAATTACTTTTTGTTCAAAACTTATCATCAAATATAATTGCTATATCAAGATCTAAGTCGTGGATTTCTTTCATGAGCAAACAAATTTTCTTATTTTGATTTTACAAAGTATTTTGGCTCTTTTTTTGAATCATTATTTCAAGTGAATTCACCACAAAAAAATATTAAACATAAATATACACACACACCTACGTAAACATACATAGATATTGACTTTGACTTTGGTAATATTTAAAGCAGTCCGGTCACCTAAAATTTTCAATAAGACACAAATAGAATAATCATTATTTCAGTGGTTCCATAAATTTACAAACAATAATTATTTAAATTATTAATTTACATATTATATTATTATAAAATTTACCTACAATTTGACCAGTTGATTTCAAAGGGCATGTAAGGCATGCAACGTTAATCATGTTAAAAATATTGAAAAGGTAAAATATCGGAACGTAAGAGTGACATCCGTTAAAATGTCTTTTCCATTTATATGTTGTGTAAAATTCGAGCAGTAGTGTGAGTAATGTATATTTTAATTAATTTAATATGCTTGTAATGCATTTTATATAAACAAATAGCTTTCTGCACTTCTCCTCCATATAAACTTTAACTATGCCACATTTCACGTTCATCCGTTCGCCCCATTCCGTTAAAAAGGGATACAAAGTTTAGGCTTCACATATTAATATATATGATGATATGATGATGATGATGATTAGTACAGAATTGGTTGACGGTGTAAGAAATCACTTGCAAATTAGTTTTGAATCCTATGAGAAATTTAAAAAAATATAAATTACATAACGCTATGTTTAGTAAATGAAACAATTATGGATGTATGTGTGTTGGTTCTTCCTATCAACCACATGTAACATCTGAACCATACCTTACTGGTTCTTGTTTTTAAAAGAATGGATCAAATAATAAATGCAGTAAAATGAAATTAACTATCCATAAAATAAATGCTTTGAGATCTGTAGTTTGTAAAAGTTATTTTGTACTGACAGATAAACTAGGGAGATACAACTCGATACGTGAAGCGACAGGACGCGTACATGTTCACTGCAAACAGTCAATGTATAATGATTGGGAACCCATCTCAATAGCAAATAACATGACGTGACGTCATCTGCAGACTTTAATCTGTCTCGGATGTCGCGGGAACGTAACGAGGTACTTTCACCTCTCACACGATATAATGCTGTAAACATTGCGTTGAGCCGCCTCCAGCTGCACCATTAAATTTAACAATTCTGTAGCAAAATAACCTAACAATTAGACGAAGGACATAATAATAGGTCTTTACCTATGAAATTGCCGATCTGCAGTACTGACTATTTCAAATCAAAATAATTTTTGTTTGGCTAAGAATTCTAATTTCAAATTAATTTTATTTTAAAAACATGGAATCTTTTTACAATTGTAGTCATTTGTTTATTGATTAGTGTTACATTTTCATCGCATTTCAATCTTTTTTTCATCATGGATACGTTAAAAATTCGAGTAATTATGGAATATGAGTACCGTTGTGGCAGCAACGCAACACAAGCGGCACGCAAAATCAACAACGTTTACGGAGCTAACACTACAAACCAACGCACCACCTGTTATTGGTTTGCTCACTTCCGTTCTGAGAATTTCGACCTGAAAAATGAACCGCGCCAAAGACTTTGGTCGACAATGACGAATTAAAGGCGATTGTGGAAGCTGATGATACACAATCTACGGCTGAATTAGTAGCGGCTTTCGACGTTAGCGTCAAAACAATATTGGTCCATTTGCGTCAAATTGGCAAGGTAAAAAGCTTGGCAGATGCGTGCTCCACGAACTCAATGATCGCGCCAGCGTGAAGTTCTCATCGAGACGTGCCTTGCACTGCTCAACAGACACAAATGAAGAAATTTTGAACTGCATTGTTACCTGCGATGAAAAATGGATTCTGTTTGACAACCGCAAGCGCTCAGCAAGTTGATTGGATCCTGGTTCAGCACCTAAACGAAAACTTACCTCTAGAAAAGTGATGGTCATTGTTTGGTGGTCTAGCGCCGGTGTGATTCATCACAGCTTCTTACCAAACGGGGTGAGCATTACTGCAGATGTGTACTGTGAAGAACTGAACACAATGATGGAGAAGCTGGCACATCTTCAACCAGCATTGGTCAATCGCTCGTCTCCGCTGCTCCTGCACGACAACACGCGACCTCATACTGCAAAGCAGACGGTCTCCAAGTTGCAAGAACTGGGGTTGGAAGTTCTCCGTCATCCGCCCTACTCACCAGACCTTGCGCCTACAGACTACTACTTTTTCCAGAATTCGGGTAACTCCTTGGCTGGGAAAAAAATCAATATTCGAGAGGCAGTAGAAAATGCCTTTGAAGAATTTGTTGCCTCCCGTCCAGCTGATTTCTTTAAGAAGGGCATCAATAAACTGCCACTGCGATGGCAAAGATGCATTGATTGCATAGGTTATTACTTCGATTAATACAAATAAAAAATACATGAAAAAATTAGTTTAAATTTTTCATACAAAACGGCAATTTCATAGGTAAAGACCTAATATAAATTATTTTAAGTTATTACCGTGTAACAATCAAACCCAGTCCTTGTTAATCATGATCATGACCATCATCAGCCCGTAAGAGTGTAGGGCCATAGGCCTCTTCCCGAAGGAATGTATGGGCATAATCACGCGCGACAGTCCATGACGTACGGGCGATTTCAAACTCCTAGTAATCGGCAGTTGAATATTTTCCCACATACTACAAGAACGTTTCTCAGGGTCGAGTTTCCTCACGATGTTCTCATTCACCGTGAGCCGATAGTGCTATCAATTGAAATTTGTAAATGTTTTGTAAATTAAAATAGTAAATTCGACCTCGACTCTAATGCAAGCACTTAACGTTTACAAAAGTCCTAATGTTATAAAATAATACTTTTTACTTCATTAAGCTATTATAGGAATAGTAGTCGTCGTTTTTGTTTTTTTTTTAAACTCACTGATCAAATCTTTGTATCGAATTATTCTTACTTTGTGTATTGGCGAAGGAAAAGAATCGTTGTTATTTCACAGTAAAATTATATGATAAAGATATTAGAATAGACGCGGAGAAACTCGAGTATAGGAGCCGTGAAATATTGCGTTAGGAAGGGTAAGTCCACTGACGATAATACTCTTAGATGTTTACGAGTATTTATGTGACGTGTCAAGCCTCGACCCTTGTAATCATAAACAAGAGATAATTTGTTTATGTATACTTACAATTAATACTTATATATATTAAAATAATAATAATTATAATTAAAAAAAAATTATAAAGCGAACTAACAGTTACAAAATTATTAGCTACACAAAATCTAATCCAGATTTGTGTGGGATGTTTGGTCACTCCTTCACATGTAATGTGCAGGACATACAAACTACACTGAACTTTTTGTAAAAAGATTGTGATTGAAAGAAAAATTACAGAGATTGATAAATAAATAAATGAACGTCTATCATGCACAATGCGCTCCGCGAAATCATGTGACCAGCCACGGCCGCCGCGCGGGTGGTGCAGGGGCGGCGCGCGGATGATCCTAGCGTGGTGGTGGCAATACGTCACGGATAGCTGTTGGCGTAATATCCATAAGAGGAGCGTTTTACGGAGGAGCGGATTAGATTCCACATTATTCCCCCGCTCAGACCGTAACTACGGGCGATAAAAATTTGATGGAATAATTCTGCGTCCACTCCGGGTTCTTTTTTCAGGAGCCGTTGTTGTCGCAAACGTGGTAGCCGGAACGTGGACTTCCTTGATAGTGTAGGCGGGTTTTTGCCTATCCACAGTAACATTGGTGGTCTTCCCTTTTACTTCCAGCGTGAAGTAATTTGGTTGCTTTTCAGAACTTTGAAGGGACCAAGGTATGGTTGTTCTAGCGAGCCTCTGACGTGATCTAGTCGCAAAAATACGTGCGTGCAGGAGTTGAGTACACATGGTATGTAGAATGGCGAGTCAGTATGCCATGACGTTGGTCTTGGAGTGAGTTTTGCCATGTACGTTGCCATGCCATGTTGCATATTGTGTTTTTTTTATTTTTTATTGTAGCTCGGCAAAGTGACTGTACTGTGCCTGATCGTAAGCACAGTACAATCCAAAAACAATGGCGACCATCGAGAGACATACTATCCATCGCCGGTCGCCGCTGTCATACCGGCCTGCGTAAGTATCTCTTCACGTTGCGCTTGAAGGACCCCATGTCATAGGAAGGAGGAAACACACTGGCCGGGAGATTGTTCCACCTTACTCCTTCATCAAGGTTCACTCATATACACCTCGACATTGTTGGACCTTTAACCCCTTCTTCTGATTTCAGGTATTGTCTCACGTTAATCGACAGGTTTACTCGATGGCCTGAGGCGATTCCGATGACCGAAATCACTGTTAAAACCAGCGAGTCTTCTCTTCTATGTGGTTGGATTGCTAGATTTGGCTGTCGGACGCGTATCACGACAGATCGTGGTCGGCAATTTGAGTTTTTCGATGCTTTGACAACTTTGCTCGGTGCCCGTCATTTCCATACCGCTGCATACCACCCAGCTGCGAATGGTATCATCGAGCGTCTACACCGCCAGCTCAAGACAGCTATAATGTGCCACTCTTCTTCCCAGTGGATCGAAGCACTTCCACTGGTACTTCTTGGCATGCGTAGCTCCTGGAAGGACGACCTACAACGTTCCTCAGCTGAGCTCTATGGTGACCCACTTAGTCTTCCCGGTCAATTTTTGTCACCCAAAGATGACTACACTGCAGAACACATCACAAGTAAGGGGGTGTAAGGGGTGTCGAATAACATCTAAGACTTGAGACATCCAAGCCAACCTCACCTGCACGTGGTGCACTCTGCTGAATAACGAACGAGGCAATGGCGATAGCGGGGTGGTAGGGTTTTGCAGCCCGACTGGGTCGCAACCACCATGTATATGGCGAAAAGGCCCGTCATAGTGATACGCTTCTGCGCGTCGCGTTTCGGGATCAGCCTGGCATATCCAGCTACCGGGTGACTTTCGTCTTGGCACAGGTACCAGTGTGACTCTCCAATGGCTCACCGCCTAAGAGAGCTGCATTGACCCGGCGGACAGGGAGACCTGTACAAACGGTTGTTCCGCTGGCCGCCCGCGGTACAGTACAGGGGCCCAATTATGAATAACCACCATGATGTGGCACCGTGGTCTTCTTTCGAAGCTTCCGGCGTACGGACTCCCTGACAATATATGCAAATGGATCTCTGGCTTTCTACATGAGCGCAGAATTCGTGTCCTTGTCGAAGGATGTGATTCGCAGCTCACGTCAGTAAATGCTGGAGTTCCTCAAGGCTCTGTACTTTCGCCTACTCTATTTCTTCTGCATATCAATGATATGTTGCCTTTAGGCCATATTCATTGCTATGCAGACGATAGCACCATCCATGAGTCCTATTACAGTAAGCCTTCTTGCGGTCAGGGAGACACTGAAAAGAGACGGCAGGAACTAGTCATTGAGCTCGACCAGTCTTTGCTTCGCATATCAACATGGGGAGCAAGTAATCTGGTTAAGTTTAATGCCAACAAAACACAGGTATGCGCGTTTACCGGGAAGACTAAGTGGGTCACCATAGAGCTCAGCTGAGGAACGTTGTAGGTCGTCCTTCCAGGAGCTACGCATGCCAAGAAGTACCAGTGGAAGTGCTTCGATCCACTGGGAAGAAGAGTGGCACATTATAGCTGTCTTGAGCTGGCGGTGTAGACGCTCGATGATACCATTCGCAGCTGGGTGGTATGCAGCGGTATGGAAATGACGGGCACCGAGCAAAGTTGTCAAAGCATCGAAAAACTCAAATTGCCGACCACGATCTGTCGTGATACGCGTCCGACAGCCAAATCTAGCAATCCAACCACATAGAAGAGAAGACTCGCTGGTTTTAACAGTGATTTCGGTCATCGGAATCGCCTCAGGCCATCGAGTAAACCTACATACAAACTACACTGAACTTTTTGTAAAAAGATTGTGATTGAAAGAAAAATTACAGAGATTGATAAATAAATAAATGAACGTCTATCATGCACAATGCGCTCCGCGAAATCATGTGACCAGCCACGGCCGCCGCGCGGGTGGTGCAGGGGCGGCGCGCGGATGTGATGAAGGAGTAAGAAAAGACGATAGGGGGGAAACAGTATGTTTAGTAACTTTGCTTCTTTCTTTTTTCTTTCTTTCTTTTGCTTCTGCATTCCAAACAATGTCGAGCCCATTCTCTACAGTCCTTACGAATCCCTGGCCAAACGAAACGTTCTCTGACCAGCCGTACTGAAGCTGGTTGCCCAGAATGATGCAGATTATGTAGGACATCAAAAGCTTTTTTTCTGAAGTTTGCAGTAAGATACAACAAGACAATACAACAATAAAGGTGTGTGTGAAATTCACACACGACAGAAGTGAAACTTCAGTAAATCCACAAAATAATGAGATGAATATATATAACAAGGGTAGGATAATTACAAAGTTTGTTTGTTTAAAAAAGGAATTTATTATTTAGCACAACAAGATATAAAAATACTCACAAACACTGTTAAATAATAACACACCACGCTGACTTCTTACTAAAAAGCTGTACATACGTAGCCGCATACAGTGTGCAGTAGTATTAGCTCACAGAGTACGTTATATAAATAGAGGTCGCACTTGTTCTTTCCAATCAGCGCCTTTATAATACTACTTTCGAACTAATATCTGTTGGTTATAAATGTACATTTATAGCTATGTATGTATGCATACAGCGGTACTGCGTAAATCGTATACAAGTTTTCGGTCATTTTTATTTGTAATGAATATATTCATCGTAAGGCAAATCTAAATCAAAGTATGTCTATGTAGGAGTCAATGTTTATAAGTAGATTCAGATATAGATAAAATTGTTTGTAGGCGACAAAACATTTTAAGGGAGCACATTCTCTCAACAGATACGTAAACAAAGAGAATGAAAATAAATATTTGAAAGTTGTCAGTTTGAAATGTCAAAATTAATTGTCGTCCACGATATTTTGTTATGAAACTTGCCAAAAAAATATATAACAGTGCCATCTAGTAAGTTGATTGATAATCAAAACTAGGTGAGCCTTTTCCATACAAATCCGATTCTGAGGAGTGAAATTAGCCTGTATTAGCTCACGTACTTTTTACATATACTAAATACACGTTAAATGCTCAAATACAAGCAAGTATTAAACAGTGTGCAATATACATACACACCGACATTTGCTCTCTCGCTCTGGCTCACAGGAACTGGAATTTCCAATTTTATTATTGAACGTATTAATATAATCAAAAGAGAATTAAAATTATAATTAAAACTTAATAATATCTTTATGAGATTATACGAAACGCTGTAGGTTGTAACAGTTAAGTAGATGTGTAGATGAAAAGCTAATAATTCATTTATTTTCTCAAGTTCCAGTGAGGCCGTTCGCTCAGACTATGCGTGTGTGTCTGGCAGTTCCTACTGGAATGTATTTTTAGAACATCGTACTGACGGTCAATATGTCAACAAATTAACCACTTTATCAGTCAACAGTACCACAACTCTGCGACAAAACAAAGTAACTTCTGACTACTTCCGAAAATCCTCAGATAATTATTTGAAACACAAATAGATAAGAGTTGTCAACACGTTGACAGCGCCGGACTCATTGGTTCAGTTATCACGACAAATTCCGCCGGCACTGATAGACACACCAAATTAAATAGAATTCTTAAAATATGAGGAGGTGAACTTGCGTAACGGATAATGCCTTTAAAGAGACGGTAGTTAGATAATTATCTAAAGTTTTACTCTCTGTGATGATTTGGTACGTAATCATAACAATGTCAAGTTATGTGGTGCATCATCACACTGCGCTAATTATATACATGGTCTAAAATTAGCAAATCTGTATGAGTGTTACATACACACACATAGGATGTGTTGTTAATGTTTGACCTATAGACGTACTAGATGCGTTTAAAATTATTAAAAGGATTTGTTACATATTGCTTTGATTATTACAAATGTTTACATGAGTATATTGTCATTTACTTTATTTATTTGCCGCTATAGCACAGCGAAATATATAATAAACTAGCCGACGGGGCCACGTGTTGATGTGACTCCATTATTACATGATGAATTAAAATTGAAAAAGAAGTTCAAAATTGCACGTGGAGCCATCTGTTCGGTACTCATGAAACTTATAATTAATAACAATATGCAACATTGACAATCAATTAATTTGTAATTTAAAAATATTCAGACCCTTAATCAAAATACAAATTATTCTACCTCTCAAGTTAGACCAAATTATATTATAAATGTCAATTTTCATGAAGATCGGTTTAGTAGTTTCGGAGTTCATCGTGGACAAACATCGTGACATTGGATTTATATATATATACTAGCTGACCGGCACAACTTCGTCCGCGTCAAATCGGTTATTACCGGTTCTAATTTTATTTCCAGGCGTGAAAATCTTAAAAAACCTAGAACCTGTAGGGACGCACACTTGCATATCTATAGAATGCATACTATGGATATGCTGGGGTCAAAGTCCACTCACCGTTTTCCCGTCCCAATATAATATGCTATACCCCAGTCCGGTTATAGAAATAGATGTAAGCAGACGTGCATACAACAAATACGTGTATACGTTTAATTAGTGAATCATGTGTAAAGAATATATATAAAGGAATATAAACTTTTAATCGTGAAATATTGACTTTTATTCGCTAGTCCAACCGGACGCACACATAACTTAGGACGATACAGTAAATATAGAAAGACACACCTAAAAACCCAATTATAGCTACACCTACCGGGTCCAATTGTGAATCCAAACTATTTTACATGTATTGGCAAGAAATGTCTTCCCGGTATCCCCGGAGTTACTCCTCTGGCCTTAACCTCCGCGACCTATTTACCATCCTCGCAACAATTTTACAGGCTTATAGTTATTATTTCCCATTATCTTCTAACCAACTCCATCAATTAATATGCTGTAAAAAGTAAACTTTATCTCCATGAAATCTTCATTTTGATTTAGTTTTTTTTTAATTGGTAAAGTATACATGAAACTTATATCTAATAACTTTAGTAATTAGTAATTGTCACATTTATTTCCTTGCTCACATAAAAAAAACTTTTTTGGCTGAGATTTTAAACTCAGATATATAATGTCTCGTACAGTGTCTCGTTTTGTACAGGTAAAAGTAATTAGTTTTGCTATGAATTTTATTCGTTTATTTCAAATCATTCCAGCAACGTACGCCATATTATAGAATTTTGATAATTTTAATTACATTGATTGTGATTAACTATTGAAAATATATATTTACAAAAAAATAATCTAATATACCTTTCTAATAGTGCAAGAACTTTCAAAATCAGATCAGTAGGCAGTACAAAATCATAAACTTCAACTTTTTAATGTTGGAGTTTCATAGATACGAATTCTACCGGTGTTAATTAAGTCATGGGAGAGTCACTTTATAGGTTTTATTTTTTTTAATTCTTCTACATTAGGCCACTGAAATACACAAAAACAAACAACACTTACCGACATCATGCCTTAAATAATTATATATTTACATAATAATTACTGTTAGTGAACTTGTTATGTTATAGTTTAATTTTATTAAAACATATAAAACTAGCCAGAGTATTAACAAAAGGAGAAAATACACACTTTTGTCTTTTTGTTAAAACTAAAATTTGTTTAGACGGACGTAATATATCGTTAAATAAAATATCATTCAATATAATACTTAACTGGGGTAATTGAAAAAAATCTATTTTAGAGTGCCTTCATCCAACCCACATTCACATATTCAGTTGTCCCTCGACAGATAGATCCTCAGTCTACAGATAGTAGACGCAGCACTCTTGTAACAGTCACGATGGCTTACCAGGAATGTTATCATGAATGAAAGCATAAGATTTGTCTTTAATTTGGTTGGGTACATTCCAGTTTGAGTTCTATGATAGAAACAAATGAATCTTGTTTGGGGATGATAAATCCTGAACATAGGTTTTAAAGTGATCAAAATATCCAGTCTGGATAGCTTCCTTAGCAAGAAGAGCAACAGCTTCATTACCCTGGATCCCACTATGACCTCGTATTCATGCCAGAACTAAATAAATTCCTATACAATGACGTTGATACAAATGAAATCGATTAATTGTGATAACTGATATTTAATTGAATTATATCAAACAGGTCAAAATACTATTGAAATGTAATGTCAAAGATTCCAATAAGAACAAAAAACCCCTTTTTTTCTTTAAGACGAACAATTTCATTAATATATTTTTAAAAACATTTAGTGTGCGCGGTAAAATTTGTATCGGACGAAGCATACGAGAGGCATCTCAAGTTGTCATCTAAGCACAGTACTGACGATGACCCGTAAGTAAATGTTACTTACTAACTTATAATTGTAAATACGTATATATATATATATATATATATTTTGAGCCAGGAACCCTTCTCGGGCGATCCCAGAGCGCCCTCCTAAATTATTATCACAATCTGATCAGTAGTTTCGGCATGCATTGAGGACAAACGTACAAATATTGATTTTTATATATAAATAACTGTCTTTTATTTGCGTGTATGACTTCTCAAGATTCCTGAGTAATCAGAAAATTCTTGTTGAAGACTAACCCACGTAATGAATATCCATTCCGATTACTGTGCCTTGGGATTCGAAGGTCGCTCTGTATAATACAAATTGCCTTACGCTGTTAGAGTTTCGTAAACGAGTAGGTCATAGAGGATCTCTGTTATCGGGTATTGCCTCTAATGAGATCTCGGGTTTGTTGAGAGACCGCTTCTGCCGAAGTCGATTTTTTTTCCAAACATATTAGTGATTCCTCTCACATACGAGTCTATAAGTAAATATTTATGAGAACGGAATTAATACCGGGTTTTCCTGTACCCGAATAGTTCTGTGCTAAAAAATAATTTTGTATTTGTTAATTAGACACTAAATCTAGAATTAAAATATTAAACAAACAAGATATACAAGGCGTTCTTGAACAATAAAACACTGCCTTTTATTTGTCAAAAGATCTGAAGATAAAATCTCTTATTAATTTTACAAATAATAAACAAGATTCACAAAATGACTAAAGCATATTATTCGAACTATATATTTTACGTTTTTTAAAAGTTGATAATAAAATAATAGCAGTAGCGAAATGTCTTTGAAAGAGAAGCTTATTAATATGTAAGTAATCATGCTCAAAAAGTTCGATCTTTAGCGTTGTCGGAACTAGTCATGAAAGTAACGCAAAATATATTCACCATCTTCATAATGTATGCAAACACTGAATTAGTGCCATTTAAACATGTGGAGTAGTTTTGAAAAGAGCCTTTGTACCTATGTGCGAGTTATTGCAATACCAACTCATTCAAGTTTAATTGCTTAATTGCGGATTTAACAAATAAACATAAATATAAATACTT
The DNA here is from genome assembly GCA_015888305.1 of Antheraea pernyi. Classification (NCBI taxonomy): domain Eukaryota; kingdom Metazoa; phylum Arthropoda; class Insecta; order Lepidoptera; family Saturniidae; genus Antheraea; species Antheraea pernyi. Next base: position 398,794 of record MU159040.1, on the reverse strand, counting down.
GAGGACTCAGAAATACGAAAAAATGCCGATTTTATGCAAGTATTATTATGCAAGTGTAAATTAATAAGAATGATAAAGTAATTAGAATCCAAAATTAACACCAATGAAATTGGTATACATCGGTATGTTATAATGAAATATACTTTCCTATAAGTTACACTTACGTGCTATATCAGACGAACAATACAATGTTAGTCTTTAGAATGGCTGGGTAAATACATGTAATAACTGGAACAGTAGTCCGCGCCCGCGCCGGCTTCTACAACAGAACCGTTACCTACATGGAATCAAATGAATCATCGTGCCTATAGTTTGTTCTTTGTTATATGTTTTAAAACAAATACATTTTAGTGAATATTATCTTCGATATGTTTATTTTGCGTAATACCAAGTAGGTGAAATAATAAAATCCGATATATGAAATAGTTACTGTATATTAAAGTATGTATGTTTGCGCATTGGTTACGAATTGATGACAGTTCTTCTTTTACTATAAAATCAACCGATATTTTTTATGAAGAGCAATGAGGTTAATACTTGTATAGGTATTCATAACTAAATACGTGCTACCTATTTGAACAGATACCTTATACCTTCAACTGTTTCGTGGTTTTTTCTTCATCGATTATTTTAGGTACCATAAATTACTGTCGGTAACCTACGACCACAACTGATATTATAATGATATTTAGTTATAAAAGTGCTTGTTGTGGTTTAAAAAAATGTCTTTTAAATCTGATATTTCTTTAGGTTTTTAGATATATTATACACCTTTTACAGTTAATTTAAAAATCATAAAAGGATCATGATTACTAATAAACTCCACACTTATAATGCCAGATGCAACAGCGGGCAGCGGTAACTCTACATTAAATATATATATCACTACATAGTTTGCAGTCCATTACGGTACCGTATTTTCATTTTGTTTTTTGGTAGGCAATCATTATTTTTAGATACGTCGTACGTGGGGGGTCTCATTAATTGAAATACCGGTAAGATTCTAATAATAATTATTGCAGGACAATTGTATATGTTTCCCCAGAAATCATGAATGCATTCACAAAATGTATGTTTATTATAAACTAGCTGAGCCGTGCAACTTCGTCTGCACCAAATCGGTTATCACCGGTTTCAATTGTATTTTTAAACGCGAAAAATTATAATAAACCTAAAACCTGATTGCAGCCACGCCTACGGTTTCCAGTTGTGAATCCAAACTATCAAGGAACTCACTCAAACATATACCCAGATGATATGTGACAAATCGTTTAAAATAAGCCTACAATCCGTTCGTAGCATCACCGGGTTCAATTAAAATAAAAAGTGACCTACATATTTTGGCGGTAATGTAAAAAAAGCTTTATAGGACTATGGACCCCCAGTTTCCCCCCCACTATACAGTCAGTATAGTTTACATTATAAAATAACAAGTTGAGAGAGTTAAATTGTAAATTAAACGATAAAATATATTCATCAAATAAATAATGATAAATGAAACACTGAATGATATCATAACTATTTTCAACTTGTATTAAAACTTTTAGACACTCCATTGTATTGAACAAAAATATAATTATTAAAAAGATATGAGCACGACGCGTCAACTGTCACTTGCCTGTAACTATTCTTCTAAGAGCTAGCAACGGTTTCGACAAGGAATTTGAATAAGCCAGTTTTTTTATATATTTTTATGTTCTTCCGAACAGCGTGCGGGTTACTTGGCTGCCGGTAAACGTTGCGTTTATTAGAGCATATCACACCTTTACAGAGAAAAATATTGACTATTATATAATTTTTTAATGTTTTGTTATTCACTAACTTTGAAACGCTACTAAAACGTGAAGTTATTATTGCCAGACATTTTTGTTATTAACAATAATGTGCCCGATGCTATTTTTTGTAAATAAAATAAGTATATTCAAACCATGTTAAGATAGTTGTAATTTTAATATTATTTTATTTAGACATAAAAGAGGGTAAATTAAAAATAATATGTATAGAATAACTTAGCTACAGCTATAGTTAACACTGGCTGTATGATAAAGATTGTGATAATTGTGGAAGCGCCTGTTATAGATGCATGTATTTAAGGTGGCGTCAGTCCCACGTCATATGTCTACGTTAATCGTGGTTTTTCATTGTTTACGGTGAAATCTTAATATCGTAATGGTTAATAAAATAAAATATGTTCTTTGCAATGGAAAAAACAAAATGGTTTGAAATAAATTATTTTATTTCATTGTCTGACAGTGATAAATTCATGGTTTTTAATAGCGTTTAAAAGTTACTGAATAAAAAATGTTCCTAACATTATTTATAAATCAAAATTTTTACCTGTAAAAGTGTGATGCGCATTAAAAAACACAACGTTACCCGACTACCAGATATCCTGAATCCTGTTTGGAAGGGCATAATATATCTTCATATTAAATAACCAGCTTTTCTAAAATTCTCGTTCTTCCAACGTTACTGGCTCTTGTACTAAGGTGTCGCAAAAAAGTCTAGTTACATTTACTACAAATTTTTATCTTTCGTTGTCCTGGAGAACCCCTTGCGTTTTATGGGACAAAAAGTATCCTAGATGTAACCTTGTATTATGACTTATCACTCTGTCAAGTTTCGCCAAAATTGGTTCAGTACTTTCAGAGTGATACGTGTTCACGGGGACAGACAAAAATAGTAAAAGGATTATTTTTGGCTTCTATATCGATAACAAAGTCAACCAGGAGCAAAATTTTCAAAAAATATGTTATGTTCAGATTTGGCTTTGTTATAGTTTTATTTTAGTATAGATGTAAATCGATAACTGAATAGTTGTCAACCTGTAAAACTATATTTCTCTATAGTTGTATATATTTTTAGCACAGAGAAAGTTCAAGGTAAACCGTTCGCGTGCGTTAGAAAAAGTATCTCGTGGAGAGAGTCCAGTTCGGGTAAGTAAGGGATGTTTTAACGAAAGCGCTTACATTGTTCAATACATATGAAGCACTTCGCTAATTGGATTGCTGGAACAACAACTATTCGTAATATATTCCCATCAAAGTGCGGCTCGTGCCGGACGGCAGCGGTCAGCAATACCAAGAGTGCGTGTACATTTTCTACAACAAAGTCAAAATAGAAATTACCTTACTCTGTCTCGAGCTGGGTGAGATTAATAAACGTTAAAATACTGTTACTGTTGTAAATGTTTTCTAAAACAACCGAGTAGTCGAAAAGAGCCGGTAACTCGATATTTTTTATCTATTTTACATGTATTTATATTGTAACCACACAGGTCATTGTCATCACAGTTAGTTTCAATGGATCTACAGAGAGGGCGTTATTTACAGTAATCGCTAAACGGCTTGATATGATGCTTGAATTTATTTTCTGGCAAATTGATAATGTGTTTTGGAACCTTATTATAAAACCGACATTATTACTGGTACACTACTGGCGCTACTGAACCTAAAATATGCAATAGGTAATTTGTATATTATTCCTAGTATTAAAATTATCCAAGGCTGTTACACAATCTAGTTTCTAAATTTTTGCTAACGTACGTTAATGTTATTTTTGGAGAGATACTAAGATAGCTAAGATACTGAAATCCTGAAACTAAGTTTTTAATTATTTCTAATTGCACATTTATATCTTTTATAAATATAATAAGAATGTAAATCTAAAGCGTCTGTACTTTTTCGACTTTCGTGAAAAAAATTGTACGAATAAAATACATGTAAATAATTTTTAGAAATGTCTGTATGTATGAACACGCATCACACTGCTAAAGTACTGAGTTTACAATAAGAGCCTGTCCAGATGAGGGTTTTACGCGCGAGTCGACTCGCACGTAGAAATTCGCGCGTACCCGAGATACTAGGGTTACATATCTGCCGTCCAGATGGTGCGGCACGTTTCCTAACTCGCGCGTAACACGCGTGCAATGAGCGATACTCTCAACTCACGCGTCGTACGCGCGAGCGCCGCACGCCTCGAGATACTGCCCCATTGCTGCGTTCAGAACTACGAGCGAGTTTGTGACGAGTTACGCGTCCGGTGAAGCTGTTAAGACCTTGCTTGGTCAATAGCGTAGTCAGTTCGAAAAGAAAAGAAAAAAAAACATTTAAGAGTGAAGCAACAACTATACAAAGTATAATAGGTCAGATACTGGAAAATATTTGCTTGCCATGAGCTATTATTATAAGCTAATTCTTAGAGAGAACCTGTAGACACAGCATGTCCGTCGCTCCGGGCAGTTAAACTGCACAGGTCCATGTGGTGGAGGTGCATTATGCTGATGCTCCCACAGTTCGTTAGGGGGAATAACACCCATTTCCCCTTGAGGGGTCCACCATCTTGCCCCTCAGGCCGCAGTTTGGGTCCCTTAGGAGGGGACAACACCTGTTGGAGGAGCAGATGTAGTGTCGATTAGACAGTCCCTGCTCCTCCGGCCAAAAAGTGTAAGACGGTACCATGGGGTTTTAGTCCGTGCGACTCGGGCATATCCATCCTCTGCTGCCCGGCGAGATGGATATCCGTTAGGGATTCCCCCATGTAGAAAAAAAAAAAAAAA